>JACEFO010002798.1:0-31976 GCA_015342445.1 Digitaria exilis
CACCTTTGGTTCTTGATTCCCAAACAACTTCCCCTAAAACCCTTCTCTCGGATGGTCCGCCACAGCTGCATCATGAGCCGAAGCACGCACCGGAGAGAGCAACAAACTTTTTAATAAACATTTTTGAATGAAATTGGCCAACTTCGTGCTCCGGAGCGCTTCGAAGGAAGGTTATTATATAGTACCCGTTAAGGCATTTACTAGAACGTGAAGTCCTATGTGGTTAAGGGATCACGATATGATAGGTGGCAAATAGTATATTATACTGACTTCCAGCACATTTCATTCTGTCATTTACTTTACGCAATGGTGGGCGCAAGGTACGGCGATTGCTGTAACGTACCACGGCACTATATGAAAATATAGTGGCGGCACATAGTCAATACGTGTGACGGCGTATGATTCAGAAGTTCAGCGCAAGGTCGCAAGGATAGCGACTGCTGTATGCGCAAATCAATATCGTATGCATCATAGCTTTGGTGAATATGAAAATGTTCAATGTTAAACAAAAGTCAATACGCTTTGGAATGGAAGGTTGAATTATATGCTCTGGAATGGAATTTTCTAGTATCTAACGCGAATCCGTATGTGAAACGGTTAGAAAAGTTCGGCTAGATAATATAGGGAGAGACGGATATTGCCTAGCCACCGGCACTAACTTCGTAAGCCAAAAGTTATTGGCATGTGTGTTGGTGAGAACGAATAGGCCGCTCATGCATTGCATCTCACTGAATTAACATGGAATTTTAACACATGACCAAATCGAACCGCCGTCAGAAATTGAAATCACAACCCAAAATACTGCTGAGACCAATCTGTTTGCACCTCTAATTCGAAACTGAAAACGTTGTCAAATGAAAAAGTGTTCAACATGAAAGTTGTCATAAATATTATGAAGGTTATGCTGAAGAAATTTCAACGAAAATGGTTCAGTAGAACTGGAGTTATGCTAAAATGGTAACCCCTGTCTGCTGGAAATTTCTGGGGGATAGTGAGATAAAAATTTGAATTTTTACACCATCTTAACGACAGTTTCTGCTCTAACCTCCAACATGAACTTGTTAGGAATTACTTAAACAATGTCCTGGCCAAATTTGGGAATTTGAGCTTGTAGAGATTCGAGTTTTAATAATTTTTACTACACTGTCCAGAATCTGTTTTTGTTTTCTTTGCGTAACCGGTTCTCACCTTGCCCTTTTTCTTTGGTTCCAGAATGGACGCCCTCGCTGACCTGGCCAAGCTACCCCAACGACGTGTCCTTCTCTGATTGCTTGGGATGGGAAGGCTTCCCTAGCATCTTGTGGTCGGTTTTACAGGCGCTTGACTACCCTACACCGCCACAGTATGAGAGGACTATCATCCGAGACCGCGTGTGACCCGCTCCCGTCGTGCGTTGGTGGTATAATCGCCACCCCGCCGTATCCTAGCTCCCCACTTGGGCGGTGGAAGTGCATGGACACCACATGGAGACGACGTGCGAGCTAGCTGCCTTGAAATGCATTAGCTCTTTGTGGCTCAGAACCAGGAGTTGGTAGAGCACCAGTTACTGGGGTTGTTCCCACCGACCCAGCCGGACGATCCCCATTGGATGAGACGCTACCTTAGCTCCCCTTTGAGGATGGCGGAGAACCCCGTCGCTGCAGCCGCGTTGATGATGAGGTGGATACGAGCCTTCATCGTTTGCAGGCACTTCTTGGACGGTCGCAGAGCGAGATGCTCAATTTTGCTATGGACATGTCCCCCGTGCCCGTGACATAGGAGTTGAGAGGACCTCATTGTCCATTGAGGTGACCACAAGAGATGCCATGATTGCTGACTTGGAGAGGCAATTGAATGACCTTGACATTGTGCACAACAACACCAAAATGAGTTAGCACAAACAAGAGATGAACTTGAGGAGGTACACGGTACCTTGGAGCATGCAAATGCTATGCTTGCCGCCCATGACGCTCAGCACCTTCTTGAGCAAGAAGGAGGGGATGGAGAAGGAGAGGCCCCCGATTCCGACATGGACACCGAGGTTGACATGCCGCCCCTTCCAGCTCCACCTTCACCTATGGGCAGCGAGGCTACCGCTAACAACCTAGATGATTTTTAGAGTGGTAGTAGCAAGTTTACTCCTCCGCTAGGCCTAAGTTTTGGCTTCATGTTGTAATAGGTTAGATGGAGTTGAGCTCCCCTTGTTATCTTTTGGTGGCAATGTAATTTAATGATGTGGATGTGTGCTCAAAACTTGATGAAGTTGTAATAGCTGTGTTGAAACATTCTGCAGCTAACCTTGTTTTAATTATTGATGGGTTTTCCATTCATTTCTGGGCTGTGATGTGAACTACAAAGTTGTTTGGAATTTGTAAAACAAAATGATCACCAAATTGCAACCCCATTGGTTAAGCGAAATAAAAATGGCAACCAAAACACTACAGCTCGGCTTGCTGAAAAACAGCAAACGCAGAGAGCTAAAGATTGAATTTTTCGGCTTAGTTCCAGTCTGAATTTGAATCCGAGCCCAACATGAAAGTTGTAGAGCATGAATTTTCGAGCTACTGACCGAATTGGAGCATTTGAATTGTTTCCTGTTGGGAGATATGATTTTTCTTCCGAACTGCGTGCTGACTTGTCATTCTGCACAGTACACTTCAATATATTGTCATGTTCTATCTTGTCATTCATTATGCAAGCTTATGAAATGTGGCTAATACAAGTACCTAACTGCAGATGGCAATCACCCGCAGCGGTCATGACGCTAGTGGCTCCAACGCTAACCAGCAGGGCCAGAGGGGCAGCAACAGCCACCGCCACCTCCTCCACCGCAGCAACCTCCGACGTGGCAGCAGCTGTACGCCACGCAGACGGAGATTCTCCGGAACCTGCAGCATCAGCAGCAAATGATGCAGCAGCAGATGCTTCAGCAGGGAGGTCAACGGGCCCCTCAGCCTCAGGTGGCCAGATACGAGGATTTTCTGGCTACACACCCGCCGATATTCTCACGAGCTGATAAGCCTTTGGAGGCCGATACCTGGATTCGAGCCATCGAGTCCAAGTTCACCATTCTGGCGACGCCTTGCACCTCCAACCGCAAGGTCGTGTTCGCGGCGCAGCAGCTCCGCGGCCCAGCTTCCTTTGGTGGGAGAACTACCTGGCCCTGCAGCAGGAGGGTCATGTGGTTGAGTGGGATGAGTTCAAAGCTGCGTTCAAGGCTCATCACATTCCGGCCGGTCTGGTAGAGCGGAAATTGAATGAATTTCTGGCGCTGACCCAGGGTACCCGCACAGTGCTCCAGTACGCCCAGGCCTTCAATGGTCTGTGCCCATACGCGGGTCATCACGCCGACTCCGACGAGAAGAAGTTAGAGAGGTTCCGACGTGGCCTGAACACCAAGTTGAAAGCTCAGTTGGCCACCACCCGTGCAGCCACATATGGCGACCTTGTGAGCCTCGCCATCGCCCAGGAAGACGCCAATATGGTGCACAAGGCGGAGAAGAAGAGGAAGACTCCCGCTGGACCTTCGAGCGCTCAGCCGCCGAGATTCCGCTTGGTTCCCCTGGCTGCCCCGCAAGGACAGTCCAGGGCACCTCAGGGAGGTGGATGGGTTGCTAGGCCGCCACAGCCTAATGCGCCCCGTTTCCCTCCACCGCCGCAGCAGCAGCAGGCACCAAGGCAGAATGCACAGCAGCCAGCTCGCCCTGGAGCCGGCTATCAGTGCTTCAAGTGTGGAAGTAAAGATCACTTTATCAAGGATTGCCCGCAGAACAAGCAGCAGAACAGCGCCCGGGAAATCAGCAAGGCAAGGGCAAACCGTAGCAGCGCGTGCAGGTTTGGCAAGGACGACTCAACTACACCACTTTGGCCGACCTACCCGAGGGAGCCCCAGACATGACTGGTACTTTCCCTATCTGCACTCAACCTGCTGTGATATTGTTTGATTCCGGGGCAACACATAGTTTTATAAGCACAAGATTTCATGTGAAATGCGGACTAAAATCGTACCATACCAAATCATCGTATGTGATATCAACTGCGGGAGGTAAAATTGCATCCAACCAAGTCACCCGAAAGGTTCCAATCAGGCTGGGAAGTAAAACATTTCCTACTGATTTAATTCTGCTGGGTATGGAAGGAATTGACATTGTGTTAGGAGCCAATTGGATGACTCAACATAAGGTTGTGCTAGATGTTGCGGAACGAGTTGTTGAAATAAACTCGCCTACGCATGGCCCTAGTGTGCTATATCTGCCCCAACGGACTTGTGCCAATGCGTGTGCTTATACAATGGTAGAGACCCAACTAAAGGACATTCCGGTGGTGTGTGAGTATGCCGATGTATTTCCGGATGACTTACCTGGGATGCCGCCGGATAGGGACATTGAATTTGTGATTGAACTTCAACCTGGCACAGCACCCATATCAAAGAGACCATATAGAATGCCACCCAATGAACTGGCTGAATTAAAAATTCAACTCCAAGAATTGCTAGACAAGGGTTTCATTCGTCCTAGTGTATCGCCTTGGGGATGTCCCGCTATCTTTGTGAAGAAGAAGGACCATTCCTTGAGGTTGTGTATTGATTACCGGCCTCTCAATGCGGTAACTATTAAGAACAAGTACCCACTCCCCCGTATTGACATCCTGTTTGACCAACTAGCTGGCGCCAGAGTGTTCTCCAAGATTGACCTTCGCTCTGGCTATCACCAAATAAAAATCAGGCCTTGTGACATTCCAAAGACTGCCTTTTCTACACGTTACGGGCTTTATGAATTCTTGGTTATGTCTTTTGGACTCACCAATGCCCCAGCCTACTTCATGTACCTCATGAATTCGGTCTTCATGTCAGAACTAGACAAGTTTGTGGTGGTTTTCATTGACGACATTCTTATATATTCTAAGAATGAGGAAGAGCATGCCGAGCACCTTCGCATTGTTCTTCAAAGGTTGAGAGATCACCAGCTCTACGCCAAGTTCTCCAAGTGTGAATTCTGGTTAGAGAGCGTGAAGTTCTTAGGTCACATGGTTTCCAAGGATGGTATATCCGTGCATCCGACCAAAGTGCAAGAGGTGCTAGATTGGCAACCACCTACTTCTGTCCACGAGATTCGGAGCTTTCTGGGTTTAACCGGTTATTATCGCCGTTTTATTCCGGACTTCTCTCGGATTGCGAAACCCATGACAGAACTCTTGAAGAAGGGAGTCAAATTTGAGTGGAATGACAAATGTGATGAAGCTTTCCACACCTTGCGAAGACATTTAACTTCAGCCCCAGTTTTGGCTCAGCCCGATTGCACCAAGCCCTATGATGCCTCAGGCACCGGACTTGGCTGTGTCCTCATGCAAGAGAACCGAGTGATTGCATATGCTTCTCGAGCACTTCGGCCTCATGAGCAAAACTACCCCACGCATGATCTTGAGTTAGCAGCGGTTATTCATGCTCTCAAGATGTGGAGACACTATTTGATGGGTGTTCCCTGCAACATATACACAGACCACAAGAGCCTCAAATATGTCTTCACTCAGGCACATCTGAACATGAGACAGCGAAGATGGTTGGAGTTAGCAAAGGACTATGACCTTAGTGTGCATTATCACCCCGGGAAGGCTAATGTAGTTGCGGATGCACTAAGCCGCAAGGCTCATTGTCATTGTCTTTCCGTGGAGTCCTACGCTGACACCCTGTGTCATGAAATGGCAAAGCTCAATTTAGAGATTGTTCCACACGGGTACTTCAACCATATCGCAGTTGAACCAACCTTGCACGATCAGATTGTTGTAGCCCAATTAAATGACGCGAGCATTAAAATCCTTAAAAGGAAATTGTCAAAAGAGAAGGTGAAAGAGAAGTACAAGTGTTTCCGGCTAGATGGGCAGGGAGTGATGTGGTTTGGACATCGCCTTGTGGTGCCCAAAAACACGAAACTCCGGAGGAAGATTATGGATGAGGCCCATCTCTCCAAATTTTCTATCCATCCCGGTAGCACCAAGATGTACCAAGATTTGAAACAAAACTTTTGGTGGACTCGAATGAAGCGAGAAATTGCCACATATGTGTCGGAATGTGACACATGCCAGCGGGTTAAGGCTAGCCACTTGAAGGTAGTGGGCACGCTTCAACCTCTACCTATTCCCTCATGGAAGTGGGAAGATATAAGCATGGATTTCATTGTTGGACTTCCCAGAACCCCTCTGGGGAATGATTCTATTTGGGTAATTGTGGATCGTCTTACCAAGACCGCACATTTTATTCCGGTCAATACCATTTATGCTGCTAAGAAGTACGCGGAGATTTATTTGGAACGGATCGTTTGTCTACATGGGGTACCCAAGACAATAATTTCAGATCGTGGTGCTCCGTTCGTAGCACGCTTTTGGGAACAATTGCAATTGTCCCTAGGCACCAAACTGATCCGTAGTTCAGCGTATCACCCTCAAACCGATGGGCAGACGGAAAGGGTAAATCAAATACTTGAGGATATGCTTCGAGCTTGTGTTATTCATTATGGGAAGAATTGGGAGAAGTGTTTATCTCTGGCCGAATTCTCCTATAACAACGGCTACCAAGCGAGTCTTAAAATGGCACCTTTCGAAGCTTTATATGGTAGAAGATGTCGGACCCCGTTGTGTTGGTCCCAGGCAGGCGAGAGATATACTTATGGCCCTGACCTTGTAAAGGAAGCAGAAGAAAAGGTTAGGATCGTTCGTGAAAATTTGAAGATCGCCCAGTCACGGCAAAAGAGCTACTTTGATCAGCGGCGGAAACCACTTCAGTTTGAAGTTGGTGATCACGTGTATCTCAAGGTCTCCCCGACCAAGGGTGTGCAGAGATTTGGATTAAAAGGAAAGCTTGCACCTCGTTATATCGGCCCGTATGAAATTACTCAACAATGTGGGCCGGTAGCCTATCAAGTGAAGCTTCCCGAGAAGCTCTCAGCCGTACACGATGTATTCCATGTTTCTCAACTCAAGAGGTGTCTTCGTGTTCCGACCGAAGTTGTTGAACAAGAAGAACTCTCGGTTGAACCGGATCTCTCTTATGATGAGCATCCCGTTAAGATCCTCGACGAGAAAGAGAGGCAAACACGAAGGAAAGGAGTGAAAATGTACAAAGTTCAGTGGAGTCATCACTACGAAGATGAAGCCACATGGGAAACCGAGGACTATCTTAAGAAGAACTTCCCCGACATTCTTTCGTAAACCGAGGTATTTCCCCTCTTTATTTCTAAGTTTAATCGAATCTCGGGACGAGATTCCTTTTAAGGGGGGTAGGCTGTGACATCTCTGATGTCAAAAGAATTAAAAAAAGTACATTTAAAATCAATGCAAAAGGGAATTATGGGTTGAAATTCAAAAATCCATCAAAAATTCAAATTTAAATTCAAAAACAAGGGTTGTTTGACACCCAACTGAAAACTCGAGATTTTTGTACTAAACTTGAAAATCTCCAAAAGTAAAAGTTGTTTGTCATCACAAATAAACCCTAGTCACTGTTTGGAACTATTGAAAATTTTGCAGTTTAGTCCCTCAAAAACTCGAAATACCATTCTGCACACCTTTTTGTATTTGGGTTGTTTGAGCTCAAAAAACTTGGAATTTCAGGTTCATCCCAAAAAGAAAGATGTGTCCCATCTCCCAAAATCCAACTTTTATTTTCACACTTTTTCAAGTTCAGTTCAAATTTTTGGAGAAAATTCGAATTGGAAATGGAGCTCCACGGGCGCCAACAGTGCCCCTGGCGCGCCCATGCGCTGGCCGGAGCTCGGCCGCCACGTGGCCGGCGAGCGGCGCAGGCAGCGCCGAGCTGGCCGAGCCACGGCGGACGCTGGCGCTTGTCGTCTTGCACTTGTCCAGCCACTCCCGAGCCGTCGCATCGCCGTCGTCAAGCCGTCTTGCCTCGCGCCGCGGGACGCCATCATGCCGGTCGCGCGCCGCCGTGGCCGCACGTGCGCTCGCGCCGCGCTGAGCGCTCTGCCGGCCGCGATACCGTCCCGCTACGCTCCAAGAGCACTGTAGAGGATCCCCCGACGTCACTCAAGGATCTCTTCGCCCGGTCGAGTCGTTCGCGCGCTGCCCGAGCTCGCGCCGCATTCATGGCGGTATGCTCGCGCCGCGCCGTGCGCTCGCACGCTCCCGAGGCAGCACAGTGCCTCCCTCGCGTGCCCAAGCACTCCACCGAGCCATTCGCACACTCCACTCACTCGCTCACTTAGCCATTTTCACTTCCCCGTGCTCGCTCCGTCATCTTCTTCCTCGCGCCGCACGGACCGAACCGAGCTTCGCCGAGAAATTCTCCTTCCACACTCCACCATTCCCAAATTCATCGCGCACGAAGCTAGACCTCTACCCTAGCTCCATTTCCCCCCACTTCCCCCGAGCTATTGTCGCTTCTCCGGCGAGAAATCAAGATTTCCCCCAAATCGCGACTTTCGGCCGCCCGAGCACCCGCACGTCGAGACCCCACTCCGAGCCGTCCCCGAGGTCAACCGAGCACGCCATTAGCTTCCTCGAGCTCCACTGGTGCTCTAGGACCCTTCAAACCCCGACGAACGCCTCCGACCTCACCGGCGTAGCAGTCGCGGCGGCCGCACCGCCACCGCTCGTCGCCGGCGATACTCCGAGCTTCCCCGGCCTCCCAACCGCCACCAATCGACTCGTGGTGAGCCACTGATGCTTTTCCCCCACTTGCCCGACCCTAGCTCGCCGCCGTTTGGCCGGCACAACTCCGGCGAGGGCCGAGGGCATAAGTTCATCGTCTTCGTTTTTCTAGGGTCCTCCGTGCAAAAGTCAGGGACTAGTTTGAAAGGTTTTGAAAGTTCTAGGGTTCCCGGCGTAAAAAGATTCTTAAACCTAAATCTAATTTTTCCGAAACTTGTAAAATCCGTTAAAAATCGTACAAAAACCAGAAAAATGCACAAAAATACTCCCTGGATTCGTGAGATTGTAAACTCCAATCCCCTTTAGGCATGTGTATACTTTTGATGAACCGTTTTTGAATTAAAATTCAAACTGTGGAAAGTGAAACTTGTGCACCATTTCAAATCCAGAGCTCCGCTAGGGTTGATCTTTGGATATGTTGTTTGTAGTGACTTTGCACAGCTTGTGTCCAAAGGGGACCTAAAAATATGAAGTGTAGCTTCAGTTATGAATTAAAATGTATTTCCTGTCTTTTTGTAGTCCAGAAATTATTAAAAATACTCTATGCAGCGAAAAATCACCATTTTGCTCCAGAGGACTAAAACCTTGTTAGCACACCTGTTAAAAATAAAAAACTTAATTTTTGCTCTGTTTAGACTAGCAAATAAATAAATATGTGTTTTTGGATAGAAATTTATTGAGGACTATCCAAAGGTTATTTGAGCCACCACTTGGCCAGAGCCCTCCTAATGCTTATGACTAGCTTTGGTATGAAAATCTCCTGAGTTGGATAAATTTTCAATTTTATATTAATTTATTTCATTTCTGCAGACAGCTGATTGATTTATTTTTAATAAATTATGTGTAGCTCAGATTTAGCTAAATTTTGGAGTGAGCTTAGCTCTTATACTCCAGTAGCTGTCACAAAGTTTATGGATAAAAATGATGAATAGAAATGGAGAAACAAAAATGAGAAGTAATCTAGGTGGAAATTGATTTATATAAAAGAATAAACCTTTTTGTTAATTAGTTAGAATAAAATAAAGGGAATCTGAAATTCCAGAACAGCACCCTAAATTGTGAGTAATAAATAGAATTCTTTTATATATGTACACAATCACCATCGAAGTCAAATAAAAGTTTTCCCACACCTCTACTCTGTTTTTGTGAAGAAAATAGTAGTGCTTAAGCATGTCTAGGTGAATATGGCCTTCAAAGGCCTTAATCTTAGAATCAATAGGCAGCCACCTTAAGCTATGCATCTCATGTAGAAGGCGCTATCCCGGACGGAAACTACCACCTCATCCCCGCTGACGAGGAAGGAGTCCCGGAGGAAGGTGCCGGCGAAGGATCAACCGACCCGGAGGCTAACCCCCAGCTTGAGCAAGAAGGCAAGCCCCGGAGCATGACCTGACTTTTAAAATTATGCATCTATGAATTCCCTATGCTTGTGCATTTACGTTTCAAGGAGTTGATTGAATACCTTAGCTGCACATTTCCTAGTACCTATGACTTGCAACACTAGTATGAAAGGATCGATAGGGCATTGCTTTAGGTCCGTTACAAGTCGAGTGATTTCCTGTCACTCGCGAGACATAGGAATTGCTTGTCTTTACTTATGTTGGAATCATAAGGATTGACGAACGGGGTGATAGATGTAGATCTCTCGTCCGTGTATGATAATGGACTTAAGGTCGAAATGTGTGGTTGAGTGTGTCAAGTTTTTGAACGTACCACATGCATGCCGATATATGGGAGTCGGTAAGCCCGGTACCAGATTGAAGCAGCTAGGGCCGATAGCCATCTCTCCTTGGAAACTTTGTTTTCCCCTGCCGTACACTTGTGGATATATGCGTGAGACTGTGAGTGAAGCAGTAAACCTTTATCCTAAGGAAATGGACCCGGTTCCGAATTGTGGATCGATAGGAAAGGTTGGGAAATGCTTGTACCTTTTATAACAAGCAGAGTATCCGTGTGTGCTGGGTTTCCCCTGGCCAGGTAGCCAAATTCGGTTCGAACTGTCCGCTTCTCGCGGTTAATGAGACTGCTTGACCGCCTTGCTACATTGAGTAACAAGTGAAACTTTGAGATTGATAAACTTGTTCTATGAATTAAATTGTATTGCACCACTTGTATGCTTAGAGAGGATGCTAATCTAGAATGGTTAAATATACTAGAATATAATGCTAAAATTTGAAAGCAAGGACCTACTTTTAGTTGCTTTCTGGCAAACAAACCCACCAGCCAAAAGCCTCTCATGGTCTAGATGTCGGTGATGTAGATTTCACCCGACGGGTAAGCCTTTCTGAGTATTAGTATACTCAGCCTTGCTTGTGGCATTGATTTACAGGTACCATGTTGGATGTGGCCGTCGATGCTTTGACTTGGCCTACCCAGGTTCCCCCTGGCTGGCATATCGAGTGGGTTCCGTCCTCTGCCGAGGATCGGGAGGAGTAGCATCGTGGCAGGCTTCAGCACGGTGTCATTTGTATCGTCGTTAGATTCTTCCGCTGCATTGAACCTTTAATTTCCGCTGCAAGACTTTTATACTCTGATTTAAATTTGAACTCGGTTTGTAATAACTTTGAGATTCTATTTATGTATGTCAATTTGTGGAATGTTGTAATCTCTGGAACTCACCTTCGTGTGGGCGTGCTGTTGTTTCGATCGAGAAAAGAACGTGGTTAATTGGGTTTAATCCGACGGCGCTCCAGCTTATTCCGGATTAAGTGCCTGACTACTTGATTAGTGGTCCCGAGGTACTTGGAATAATTTCGGAGCGGTCCGCCACAGTATAGGTTGAAAAGACCTTAAAGAACCCAGCTGGATTTCAGAAGAACCCAGTTGAGCTTCAACGAACCCTGTATTTGCAACAACGCTGTCCTTTAGGCAACAAGGTGCTCGGGGGCTTGACGGTGTGGAGTCCTACTGGACTAAAACAACCTGGGAAGGCCGCCATATGGGCCGGCCCACATACAAGACTTGATGGTTAAGATAATGATTAGTCCTAGTTGGTTAGGATATGCTGTATTAGGAAATTAGAGATTAACTTATAAAAGTCTCTTACTCCTATACGGTTCCTATGTAACCCTTTCCTCCGGCATATATAAGGGGAGACAGGGACCCCCCTTAAAAGACATCAATCAATACAAGATACACCAAACAGGACGTAGGGTATTATGCATATTGTGGCCTAAACCTGTCTAAATCGTCTCTTGTCACCTTCGGTTCTTGATTCCCAACAACGTCTCCCTAAACCCTTCTCTCGGGGTACACCCTCGAGAACCTTGTCAGCATAACTCGCTGACAAAGCAGTAGCCAAGGTTTTGCTCCCAATAGTAAGCTCCATAGAAATAACACCCTTGGCACCAATAGACTCTCCTTCTCCAATACCGCTGATGGTCATGTTGGTCTTGATCAGCTCTGCATCTGAACCACCAAGCTTCTTGAACAAAGAATAGGGCATTAGATTTAGAATTGCCCCTCCATCGACCAACATCCAAGAGATTGGCTTCCCATTGATATGTTCCTTCCAATACAGAGCCTTGAAGTGATTGTCTTCAGCTTTAGGCTTCTGAAAGACAGCTTCTTTGGGACCAAAATCAAGATGAACAATATCCTCCTCTGAGAGCACATCACCATTCATCGACGTATGCAACACATTTATATCAAAATTCATGTGCTCTGGAGAAGTACCATAATCAACAAGTTCTTCATCGTCCTCAATAGTGGGAACCGATGATAACTCATTGTTAGAAGCGATATAATCAGAAGAAAGATCATCAGGCACCTTCTCCGCGTCACCCGGTCTGATCGCCTGTACTGGCGGTATGACTGCCTGGGCCGGTTGAACCGCATGCACCACCAGTTCTGAGTTACAGGCAGTCTGGACCGCCTGGGTGTTTTCCTTTGGCCTCCACTCTTTCTTCTGGGGAATCATGGGTCTGCTCTGGTTGAGGAATTCATCCCTCTGCTTCTCCAACTCTTGCTCTTGCCCCTCCCGAAGTCTCTGAAGTTTTCTCCTCTGCGTATGAGTCAAACCTTCAGGACACCTCCTCTGCAACTTTTTCATTGGGAGTTGGCTTCATGGCCAGACTCTTCTCAATGGGAACCTCCATGGTCCCAATTTGGATAATATTAAACTCGGTAGTCCTCTGTGAGTCCACTTCCATGCTCTGCACCTCCTCCTTCTTCTTAGGCTAATAAACCTTCCTCGGAGGAGACCTCGGCACCTGACCGCGACGGGTGGTCTGACCACCAGGGACAGGCGGTCTAACTACCTGTGACCAGTGCCCATGTCCAGATTGGCGAAACGCCAAACAGTCATGACTAGAACACACAATCCTGTGAAAGGAAGGTTGTACCTTTGAGTGATATGGCACCCACATCACTCCATTGTCATCCCATACCGGACCCAACTTCACATTGGGAGGTGAAGGGGGTCTCTCATGCTAAGGTAGGTGACCTCATTCTATTTTTAATGGCCAATCACTTGGAACAACCTTTTGCTTGGAATACTTGTCGAAGAGCATATCAAACGTAACTTTGGGCTTCTGAATCCCCTGATCTTTATCCACATTCATCTTCCAAGTACCAACCTCTTGTCTCTCCGGAATCAGCATTTTCGGGCATGGGGGCAGCTAGTACCGCCTATGGTAAAACAGACACAGACGGCTGAGGCTCAGGTGCAGCGACTGGCTTTTGCCCCCCCTTGTCCAGATGCCCTGACAGTGACTTTGAATAACTCTTTACCATCATCCGTCTTCTCATAATTAAGTCACTTCACGAACCGACTCTTTCCCAATTGAAGTCGGCCTTTCTTGAGCGGTGTCTCTGACGAGCGTGAAGGTGGGGTGGCCCAGCCGTGCGCTCGCTGCGACGATGTGCCGGCCCTGGTAGCCCGTGCCGAAGTCAAACATGTAGCCACCACCGTTGTCGTAGAAGCTGTCGCCGTTCAGGGACTCAGTCCAGGGATTTGTCTAAGGCCTCATCCTTGCACGATCGCGGCCGGCGAGGCCGGTTTGCCAGGGAATAGCGTCGTTGACCAGGGCCTCGGTGTGGTGGAGAAAGGCGACGTCGGTTGGCGAGTTTGCGATGTAGGGGTGTCGGGTCCGACGTGGAACGGGGGAGACGGAGCCTCAGTTATCAAGCAATCGAACGTGATGGAGGAAAGAGATGGGAGAGGTTCTTTACAAAATTATCCCACATCTTTCATTAGTCATTGGATGGACATCCAGTAGTCTTCGATAGAGTTTTCATAGTTTCCATAGTAACCTGATTTCCATAGGATACGCTTAACATCTATAGTTAAGTGAATATGTTCGTCTATTGCGGGTTCGTCGCTCATATTTATACAGAGTGCTGCATACCTGCTACGTGCGCACAAATCGTAGTCTAATTGCAGTAGTAATCAGTAGCGTAGACATAATGTCTAGGCTAATATCCTTCATTTTCCTTATATCCCACCGATAGAAGTAGGTCGCAGGTGGCGACAGCCCCATTGGTTCGAAGTGCGATGTGATCTTTATTTCTTTTCCAAAGTAAAGGCATGGCACGCTTTTATATAGCGCTAATAGAGTGCATAAGCAGTACTCCCACCCTTGTATGTCGGTTGTTCCTCTATCATGCAGCATGTGTGCCTTTGCGACAGAACCACACCCCTGTCACTTTTCTTCCATCTATAAATTCCGTTGTTGGCAACAACTACGTTGCTAGTGTAAGTTAGTTGTACATCGCCGACAGTCCACACTGATAGCTCAGCAGTTCTGCGACAGATCCAATGAAGAAACAGATATGCGTGGCCATTACCGGCTTCAGTGATGCTGGCTTGACGGCATTGAAGTGGGTTATTGATTTTCTTAGACCGCCTGGTAAAGCCTACAAGATATGCATTATACGCATAGAGCTCCGGCCGAACATGGATGGTCCAAAATGTGGTAATCTTTTCCTAATCCATCCTCCCCACCTGAAACCGGTGCTCTGATCGTTTCTCTCTCTGTTTCCTTTCATTTCTTGATGAAGCTTATTTTGTGAGTGGGGAGGGAAGCGGAGCACACATGAACCCTTCATTCTATCGCTCTAGCTTTGATTACATATTTGCATCGATTCTTCCCCTGGACGACCGTATATGAACTTTTCATGCTCCACTTACGGACATTTGAACCTTATTAGGAAACCTTGGGAACTTATGTCGAAAGCTGCATTGACTATAGAACAAAAAACAATCAGTTTCTACATGGGAAAACTGCTTTAGTTTAATATTATAACATTTATGTATGCTACTATAAGACTCAGTTTCTAATAGCTAGGAAAAGCAAGCCCTCATATTGTTACTCCTCATATTTCTTATTTTTTTGCATGACAAAACATTTAAGGTCGTCTCTATATGAGAAAACTGCACCATATATATACTAGCTACCTCGATTGTGGAAATATTCTTACTTTTACTTGGTACACAGTCTCCGAGTATACGACATGGGACAAAATAGAGAGTGGCTTTGCTGGTACGGAACGTCTTGGTAATGGTATAATTGACAAGTTTCAAAAACTTGCAGAAGACTTTCAATATGAGGTACTGAGATTTGCGTTTCATGACATCTGCATGGAACTTGGACAGCATGGAGATAACACGTAACTGGGTATATGTACTGCTGTGAGCACAGGATATTTGCATGAGGAACTACGAAGGGGAAAGTATTAAGGATACTCTGCGATACGCTATTGAGGAAGACAAAGACTTAGGGGAGATCGACACACTTGTCATTGCCGGAGGGTATGTCTCCGTGCAACGTGCATATAGATAATCCCATGGAGCATTGCTAGCAATTAATGCTAAGACATCATCATTCTACAATGCTCTTGTGCAGGTCGTCCGCTATTGGGGGGCAGATTGAACTGAAGCTGTCCGGATGCTCTGTCGTGCTCGTGAAGATAGATCCTGGTGCCAAGAAGCAGACGCTCTCACTCTCACCGGCTGCGCCAGAGGAAAGTGGCACCTCAGCCAAGGACACCTCCGCTCCAAGTGCCGGATCCAAACCAGCACAGGCATAACCCACGGGAGAGACGCCCGAGGGCACAAAGAGCGCTGAGCCAAAGGTTCAC
The DNA here is from genome assembly GCA_015342445.1 of Digitaria exilis. Lineage (NCBI taxonomy): Eukaryota > Viridiplantae > Streptophyta > Magnoliopsida > Poales > Poaceae > Digitaria > Digitaria exilis. The sequence continues at coordinate 15,721 of JACEFO010002798.1, forward strand.
AAAAAGAAAAAAAGGCGCTAAGAATTCTAATCAACGTTCTAGGAACGCTGCTGCCTAAAGAAATAATTGACTGCTGCTGCTGGTCCAATTACAGTACGCGCGTGCTTCTACCAGCCTGAGAGCTGAGGTCTGCAGCTGTGAGTTAGTGTGCTTCTTGTGACGTTGTCCGTACGTTCATGATTCGTGATCTATCCTTGGATTTACCGAAAAAGATTCCCATGTGCTTTTAGGATTCCTTTGTGTTGGCAGGCTGGTTACCGCGCTTTAGATTGGTGTTTATTGTCTTCACTGTTCAGGGCTGCTTTATGCTTATGCTTTCTCGTTATTTTTGGCTCAGGCCTTTCATTGCTGAGTGGTTGTGGTAATATGCCATCAGCATATTCATGCTGAAGGTTTGTATCGTGTGCTTTATTAAAATAACAATTGCAGTTTGTGCCATTCAAGAAAGTGAGCCTACTTCTTTGTGCCACATATCAATCAAGGGCAGTATCTTTGAGACACGTAAGCACTATAAATTGATGAAAAACTAATTATCAGTAATCATGGCCCTTATATTTGAGAAGTGCAATAGCTATCTACATTTATAGTTTAGATGTGTGATACATGTGCATGAAGGCTCGATAAGATGGTCTGAAATAGTAACAGTAAAATAAATAAAATTATTATGTTGGCAGACATACATGCACGCGCCTACCCAGTAACCTTTCATGCACGCTCGTCTTCTCTTTTGTGAAAAGATCCCCACCACTGCCGGCCACTCGATAATGTCGGAAAAAGGGACAACAATTTCTTCAAAAAAGAATGTTTGCTTTCAAGAATTGTTATTATGCCATAAACATTCATTAGCAGTTGAAAAGACAAAAAAAAAATCAGTATTGCACTCTGGTCCAAAGCTAACAACCACATGCAAATGGCCTAAACCAAACGCCCAAATGCCAGCTAGCCAATGATCAGGCATGTACTCAAGGGTCAAGGGATCCAAATTCATCTTTAAATTGCTACCCTCTGATCATTAACAAATTGTTATTGTATGCTCTACTAGACTCAGACCTTATTGCAATAATCGATAAAAAAGGTTCTACGGGCGTGACATGGGCTCTCTCAGTGACATCCTTGCATGCTAGTTCCCGTGGATTTTTTTTTAGATAATGCAGAAGAAAGCACCAGCCTTTCCTTCAAAAGAAGTTATAATCTATTATTACATCATGAGTAGGTCTTCCATCTGCCACAAGTTTAATGAAAAATATGCGACGAGACAACGACCCAAATAGTTTGGATGAATAGATATTACAAGGCTGTTCTATTACTAAATCTCCATCCATGGTCAATAAACATTTGCATTGCCACCGTCTCCATCCTCTAGCAGGCAACTCTTATCTGCACTTTATCTTCTTCATGCAAGTTCTCGTGGATGACCACTAGATATAAATCTTGGAAAATAGCCTAACCCTTGCATTAGATAGACTAATTAAAAAAACAAAATATCCACGATACAAGAACAAAATAAGTGAAGGATTAGTCACTAGTGGATCAGAAAACATGATTAAAATTGATAAAATACTAGATATATTACACCATCACCACAATGGACCACATATATAGGGATGGACAACACTGGGCCCACCAACCCTGGTTCGCTTCCTTGGCTCCATCACGAGTGATGTGCATGCATGTCCACAGTTTGGTTAGTCAAACTGATTCAAAATATGATTTATGTGAACAAGCACGCTGTTTCACATTCTTGTACCGGTGCTCCAAGGTTGGCACGAAAACAAATACTTACCACATATGTTCCCCTACCAAGCATAGAGTAGCAATTACCCCTTCCTCAGTCTCTCCCATGCATTATATAGTATCTTCAAAGCCACCGTATTATGCAGCAGCATCCGGGATGTGATCATCATCTTCCATTATAACCCTTCTATCTCAGTTCTTAGTCCAACAAATGTAGCCATTAATGAACCCGAATTATGCATGTGGCAACGGAGAAATCCTTAATGAAGAATAATTCTTCTGGTTCTTGCATACATTGGATGGACAGCATACCCAACTTCTTGTTGGCCTCCGCAACTTTCATAATATCATGAATGCCATCAATGAACCGTTGGGAGCTTTAGTCCACGTTGTAGAGCCAATCTCCCACTACTAAAACAGCATTTTAGGAGACAAAAAAAGATCTCAGATGCGGACACTAAATCCGTCCATTTCCATTAATCCCAAGCATTAACAAAGCTGCACAATTTTTATTAAAAGAGGCGTTTGTATTTAACCGTCTCAGAAAATCGATTAAAAAGATGGATATTTTAAAACAACTACGTCGGAAAATCGTATATTTTTAGACGGACATTTTAAGTTGTCCGCCTCAGTACATTGGTTTTCGAAGGCCAACACCTTTTAAAGCCCGCCTCCGAAAATGATGAGGCTCAATCATGTCCAGAGAGCCCGTTACTAGGTTGCCTATATATATAGGGCTGCTAGGGAATCATCTGTTACATTGTGGACTTTTTTAAAAATTAGCAGATGTCGAAGTACGATTATCTTTTGAATACGCAAGTTGTAGCTTGATCAGTTTAGAAGTCCGTGGAGTATTTATTTGCTATTATTGCTATTGCTTTTTAATGTTATGAAAAGAACAAACATCACTGCTGCCATTTACTTAGGACGTCGTGTTTCTCTTGCCGGTTCTTAGTATGGACCATAGGAACGTTTGTTCTTGACTTATTAAATTGATGGAGTGTATATACTGAACTATATGTTGCAAAACATTTGGTAGTGCTTCGGATCGTCGGTAGTCCTTTGATCTTCTTCGGTAAAGAGGCAAGTGAATGTAGCGGTAGTTTGGTACCATTTTGGCTTGCTATTTTTATCACCTAAATCTTGATATTCAGAACCTTACCACTCTAATTATAATCTGAGTACTTGTGCTAAATGGAGGAGTAGAGGGCCCCTATGATGTCTCTTCTGCATTGCTAAGTGAGATTGTCTGAGTGTTAGGGTCGTCCCAACTATTTATATTCGAATTAAATTGTTGAGTGGCGGATGGATTGGCCACCATACCATGCACCCTATCAATTTGATCTTGATATACCAGATAGGTGGGTCGTTGTGTGCCTTGTCCTATTGAGTGGAGTAGCGATGCTTCAACTTGACCTCCAGCTTATGATCTTTCCTTACAAAGTAAAAGTTATTTTTAGCTTGTCGGAGGTATCACGAGGAGAGCACCTATATAGATTCATGAGAGTTTATGTGAGAAAGTTTTGGTTGTGTCGTCAAGAAGTAAGTTTTTAAGCGCCAGTGCGTATGGCGGTGGTTTTGATGCTATAAGTGTCTGTTGATGCAAAAGGTCGGGAAGTGGCCTTCACGTACTAGCACACGAAATTGATTGTGACCGTAAAAGCTAGGTGTCCCAATCAATTTGACCTATTGATTGACAAGAAAATCGGGAGTTAGATAACAAGGCAAAATTGGCTAGGATTCCGATTAGCGACGTATATAGAATCAGCTGTGAATTCTAATCTGTTGATAAACAACCGGCGAGATTAACCGATCCGATGCAAAGCAGAAAATTGTAATAAAGTAGATGTAGAAAATTGTAAAGGGGTTTTTTGTTGTTGGTGTCTACAGACTTTCTTGACCATGCATGGTTGCTATTTATACCCTAAAACCACGACTCCCAACCGATTATGGTATTCATAACTTGACGTTAAAGAAAAGACTCTTTACAACATTCTACGACCCGGACTGTAAACATTCTATAATAACCGAATCTTTATCTCGGTCATCTTTAGTTCACCCGATGGTCTTCTCCATCCTGGACTGTCCACGTCATTAATCCTCTATGCCGTTTCCGTTACCGGCCTTGTCTCGAGTTTGGATTGCCCACGTCTCCTCATCAGACTCCAATTCCAATTCACGCTAGCCTTCTTTTCCGATTACCGTTTCTTACGTGGATTCTGACTCCGTTATGATTTTGCATGCCTTTGCTTTATTTTGAAGCTGAGATAAATCCTTGTCAAAAAATAGTGTCAACACATGCCCCCTAGTTTCGCTACATAATTCTGATTTTGTCTCGAAACTACCGATTCCGATTTCTTCCACCAAACTCTAAGATCCTTAGGTCAAAGCATTATATCCTTTGACCCCTGGCAAAACTATATAAGGCCGCGCAGTCATCTTCCCCATCATCTTCTTTACTGAACCACCGCTCTTTTCTCTCTCTCCTCAAGAACACTCAAAACTCCGGCAATCATTAAGGACCTTGCCTACTCTAGAGTACCGAATCTGATTAAGCCAGCACCACTCCACATTTGATGGCGACCTTTACCGAAGTTCCCGAGGTAATATCTCATCCAATCTCTGATCTTGACATTTTTTACTGTTAGCAGATCTATTTTTGACTTGAGGTAAAACTTCTGTAGGCTTATTATGGTAGAAGTGTGAACAAACATCACTTCAGTTGGATAGGGCACTGGTACACCACCCTCATCATCGCTTCCTTGGCTCCACTCCATCGTCAAGGTGATCTTCAGGCAGACCTCATAGGTCTAGTCTCGTGCCTTCATGAGACAAGCAAAAAAGGGTGATATATTCAAAATCATGAACAAATAATTGCATACAACAGATTAAGTAAGCAACTTCAGGCACTAACCACTTCAACCACAAGCATTGTATTACAACAGTCTGGCCAGTCCTATTTGGCATCTGGATCATCATCGGTGGGTTGGCCTTTGGTGTAAATGTGGAATAGTCCTACCTATGATATGAAGCATTTTGACATGTCAGATCTATTAATGTTGATAGGCTTATATGTTATCACTATGATTGCAACAGATAATTAAAAGAGATGTAATCATCATATCATACCAAAATAAATTAAAGCATTGCAATTGTGTCAATCTATATATAGCAACATGTGATTCTAACCAAATAGAATTTAGCAAAAGTGAATATATATAGATGCGACAGAAAACTAAAAGCTCAGCCCATCTATGTTATCACTCTGATATCCAATCCTCATACCAAAACAAAGCAATTGTCAATAAGAAAATGTGATTCTAGACAATGCAAAATGTAGCGAAAATGAATAATCTTAATATTCTTGCATCAAATCTGTCTGCATTTTACACATATGCTAGAAAAGCCTGAATGCATATCACTTCTCCCTTTTCCCAACTGCTTCCGAGATTCATTCAGTACTAGAATATTCAAATCTAAGACTACAGAGGTGCTAGGAGAGCCCCAAGAAAGGGTATAAATAGGGCTATAAGTAGGCCATTTGCTATTGCAATAAGGGCTGCTCGCCGTTCCTTTTGACTGCTTGGCTTCCTATCGCTCCTATGTAGTGAATTCAAAATGGGATTAATTGCTTAAATTCAAAAAATGAATCAAAGAATTTCCTTATCTAGTTGGGGTGGGGGAGGTGTCGGGTGCGGGAGGAGAAGGCTGGCGAAAGTGAGATGGGAGAAAAATTCCTATAGCAAAACTTTATTGTAGCAAAAGTTTAGGGTTTAGGGTTTCTTGTGATAGAGTCTTCAAGATACAAATTCTGCATTGGAGACTATGATGTCTTGTGATAGAGTCTCAACATATATAGACTCTATGGGTAGAGTCTGGATTGGGACTTGGGAGTGCCCTGAGGGGTATCACGGTTTTTAATGGAACCAGTAGCCGAGGCAATCTTTTGTATAGATCTTGGCCCCATGGTCGGAATAAAAAGAATGGGAGTGGGGATAGGGATTCGCCATTGACCACACACCAGAATCCTAATGGCCTTTAGCCCTCACCACACAAAGGCCAAACAAAACTCCGCCGGCGATGTCATCGCTGTAGGATCTCCCTGTCCAGTTGCAAGAAAGTAACACGGGCCTCATCGCAGCTTCCTCTCCACGAGCCATGGAAGACCTCCGCAGCCAGCGGGCAACATGCAAGCAGATGCATAGGGCTTGAACATCCGCGCACATCGGCCGATGCTTCACACCGCGGTGTGTGTTGTGGCATGCCTACGAGGCCAACGATGCCGACGTCCATGACTTCGGCGTATTCCATGACACCCTTCTCGCCAACCTAACTCGTGATGCTATCGGGAACCGGACGCCTGCTACCTGGCCGTGTTGCGCGAGGTCTATGTGGATAACCACGTCACGCTCTGGCCGTCCCTCCACCTGCTCGAGTACGCCACCGAGGCCGAACATCAGCTGGCGGCCTACATGCTTGGCCTCTGCGTCTACAGGCGCAATAGCGACGCCGGCGACGATGACCACGCGTTCCAGCTTATATGCAAGTTCGAGCGAGATGAGGATACGTGTGTGGCCATGGTGGCTGCCGATGAGTAAGGAAGGCCACCGGTGTCATAGAACCACTGGGAATGCGTGCGGTCCCTCTATACGATCCGGAGGGACCTGCGGGCATGTAACACCCCTAGTGTTTAAAGCGTATAACTAAGAGTAATTAAACAAAATTGAGGAACTATAAACCCTGAAACTAAATCACTAATAGGAATGAGAACCATACATGAGGATTGTTAAGCTTGTACCCGTGTAATTGTTCTTGAAATTTGAACCCTACAAAAACTTTTCTAGTACAAATCTAAACATCTTCTCTTACATGTTGCATGACAAACTCTAAATACATACCCTTGAGATGATGTATTTAAGTGCCATAAAAATCTCCTAAAAAGAAGTCAGGATTGGACTACAAATTAAGTAATGTTTCTATGCTCTTAAGGTGCTTAAAGGACTAATTGCTCATATGAAGTCAACCCATGAAATAATTCTAACTAAAGATATTAATGACCTTCAGAAGGCAAGGTTCTAATCTTAAATTACAAAGGTTCACATCACCAACGTTTGATCAATATGAAAGGTTGTAGTACTTTTGTTTCAAAACACCTTTCCTTGGGAAAGTATTTTCTAATTATTAAACCAAATATTAAGGTCACCTCGAGTTGTAGATCAAATAACATGTCCTTGATTTATCAAGTTTGTTGAAGGTATAATTGCTAATTTAAAGATAGACTTAACACATGCCATAACGAAGCTTGTAACATCCTTGTGTCCGTGTCTTGGTTTTAAGCAAATTGGAATTTATTCTTCTGAGAGTAGAACTCCCAATTTAGAACCACTTTTACCTAGTATGATTTCATTGAGTTTTGCTTCACTAATCTTTATGGGTAAATATGAAATAAATGTTACAAAATACAAGAGAAACCAAAGTTCACATGAAATGATAACATCCTTAAGCCAGTAGAACTTGAAAGAATATTTTTATTCCTGTCTTTAGTGATCAAATATCTTTCACAACTTAATTTGGGTTTAAAAATTCAAAGTTTAAATTCAAAAAGGGCTGATTTGACACCCAGCTGAGATCTCAAAAATTTTCTACTGAATATGAAAATCTCTAAAAATAAAAGTTGTTTGTCATCCCAAATGAAGCCTAGCTACTGTTTGGAACTTTTTCACTTGAACTGAAGCCGCACCTCGGTGCTCACGCAGTGGCCATCATGGCCTCTGCCCGCGAACGCCGGGAACGCCGCCACATGGCCGGCGAGCCCTGCTGCCTTGACCAGCCCAGCCAACCGCTGGAGATCATGTCCCCGGTCCTCATGCACGCTCCTGACCCCCCCTCCCGTCCGGTCTTTACCCGTGATGCCCGCGCCTGAGCAGCCTCGCCACGCGTGCCATTCGAGCCCTAGAGCGCGCTCGACGCGATCTGCTCATCGCCGTTCCATCGCGCCGCCCACGTGGCCAGCAATTCCTAACGCCGCTCCAAGCCAAACCAATGGTGGGAGGACGCTTCTGGGCGAAGTCTACAGCCCCTACAAGCCAACTGCGCCGCCCCTCTCGCCCATGCCCCGTCGCCCCCTGCGTTACGCCATTGCGCGTTCACACGCTGCCTCCTCTCCCTTAGGCTGCAAGGCAAGCCGTTGGTCGCTTTGCCTCTAAGCAAGCTTCCCTTGCTCACCTTTGGAAGGAACTCAGGAGCCTGTAGATTGCCCCCTCTTTTCCCTGTCTTCTTCCTCACAGAGCCAAGCAGAGGCGAGCGGCGTCCTCCGCGCAGCTCGCGAAATTCTGCCGCCCGACTTCGCCTCTCCCCAAATCCTCCACCCCCGAGACTCCCTCACTACCCTAGCTCACCCCTAGACCCACTCCCATCAAGCCCCGACCGAGTCTCGCCGCGAATCAGAGCTTCCCAGCGCCGCCGGCCGCCATTGTTGCCGCCAAGCTCGAGCTCAACGTGGTCAGCCATCTCCGCCAACCCACCGGCCAAAACAACCCCATGGAGACCTTCCCCGCACCCCACTGATGCTCACAGGCCCCTCCAACCACAGCCCCCGTCGCCGTTCTTGCCGGAGTTGAGGCAGAGGCGGCTGCAATGCCGCTGCTCACGTCGCCGGCCATCTCCGGACCTCCTCCGACCTCTAATCTGCTTCAAACTAGTCGTTGGTGAGTCCCTCGTCGCTCCCATGCCCTCACCTCGGCCAACCCCGACCTCCCCTCACCAGAATCGAGCCCACCGTGCTCTCAGTTCTGCCCAAGGACCTGATTGCGAGTCACGATTTCTTTTCAGGGTTCCCAATGCAAAATAAATACTCCCTGGACTTGTGAGATTGTAAACTCCAATCTCATGTTTGCATGTATACACTTTTGATTAAAGGTTTTTGAATTATCAATCAAATTTAGTTTTTAGAGTTTTGTGTACCATTTCAAATCCTGAGCTTCTTTGTAGCTAAACTTTGGATATGTTGCTTGTGTGGTCTGTGGAAGCTTTGTGTCCAAAGGAGACCTAAAATTATGGCCTGTAACTTCAGTTATGAATTATTTAGTGATTTCTATTCTAGCTCAGTTCTACTTTTATTAAAAATAATTCATGCAGTCAAAAATCACCAACTTTCACCAGAGGTCTAGAAACTTGTTGGCACATGTTGGATAAATGCTAAACTCAATTTTTGACCCTGTTTAAGCTATCAAATGAATAGGTGCTGGTTTTCGGTTTGGCATTTATTTGGGGCTGTCCAAGGGTTATTTTTAGCTACCACTTGGCCAAAGCTTTTCTTTTACTCAGGACTAGCCCTGGCAGAGAAATCTTCTGTTTTGGAAGTAATTTTGATTTTATATGAAATAATCTTTTTTCTTTGAGCAGCAACTTGTACTAATTTTAATAAATTTTGTAAGCTTGGTTTTAGCTAAATTTTGGGGTGAGCTTAGCTCTTATACTCCTATAGCTGTCATGAAGTTTATATAAAAAGGATGAACAGAAACAGAGAAACAAAAATAAGAAGAAACTAGAGTAAACTGTGTTTTCATAAAAAGATATCAATTTTGGTATTTAAGCAAATATGGTGCAAGTAAAGCTAATTTCCAAATCTGAACCTTTGCCTAAGAAATAATAGTTGATTTGTTTTATATATGTACACAATCACCATCGGGTTAAGTTTTAAGCCTAGCATCCCTTTTTCTTTTCTTGTGAGGAAAAGAATGGTATACTTTGGTGTCTAGGTAAATATGGCCTTCAAGTGCCTTAAACTTTTAGACCTAAAAGTGGTTGCAAACCTTAAACTTATGCATCTCATGTAGAAGGCGCTCTCGCTGATGGCACCTACAATCTCATCCCCGCCAACGAAGAAGAAGCTCCCGAAGGTGGTGCCAATGTCATCGTGATTGTCCTGGAGTCTGACACCAGCTTAGCTCAAGAAGGCAAGCCCCGGAGCATAACCTAACTTTTAAATCGTGCAACTATGAATTATTTATGCTTGTGTATTTACATTTCAAGGAGTTGTTTGAACACCCTAGTTGCATTATTCTAGTACCTATGTCCTGAAATACTAGTATGATAGGGTCGGTAGAGCAATGCCTTAGGACCATTACAAGTCGAGTGATTTCATGTCACTCGCGAGATATAGGAGTTGCTTGTCTTTACTTATGTTGAAATCATAAGGATGGACGGGCGGGATGGTATGTGTAGATCTCCCATCCGTGTATGATAATTGGATTAAGGTCGTAACGTGTGGTATCTGTGTGTCAAGTTTTTGAACGTACCACGCACATACCGACCTATGGGAACCGGTAAGCCTGCTACCCGATTGATGCAGCTAGGACCAATAGTCATTTCTCCTTGAAAATGTTTTTCCCTTGCAGTACACAAGTGGTTACATGCGTGAGATCGGCCGGCGTGAGTCCGCGAGTATCTGATAACCTTGTATCCTAAGGGAATGGACCCGGCGCCAAACTGTGGATTGAAGGGAAAGGTTGGATAGTGTTTGTGCCTTTTATAGCAGGCATTATCCGTGTGTGTTGGGTTTTCCCTAGCCAAGTAGCGAAATTCGGTTCGAACTGTCCGCTTCTCGCGGTTAATGAGACTGCTTGACCGCTGTGCTGCATTGAGTAACAAGTGGAACTATGAGGATGATGAACTTGTTGTTTATACTAAATTATATTGCACCACTTGTATGCTTAAAAAGGTTGCTAATCAGAATGGTTAAAGCTACTAGAACCTGATGCTAAAATAATGAAGGTAAGGATCCACTCTTAGCTACTTTCTGGCAAAACAAACCCACCAGCCAGAATCCTCTCATGTCTAGGAGTCGGTGATGTAGTTTTCACCCCACGGGTAAGGCTTGCTGAGTATTAGTATACTCAGCCTTGCTTGTGGCTATTTATTTCAGGTACTACCTTTGATGAGACGGTGAATGCTGTCTCTTGGCCTACCCAGGTTCCTCCTGGCTGGCATGTCGAGTGGGTTCCGTCCTCTGCCGAGGAGCGGGAGGAGTAGCACCACGGACGGCTTCATCATGGTGTTGCCATGTGTCGTCGTTAGTTTATTTTCCGCTGCAATGAACTCTCGTACTTCTATTTTGAAATTCAGACTTGGTTTGTAATAACTTGATGAGAATATTTATGTTAAGTTGCACTTGTGGAATGTTGTAATTTCTGGGACTCACCTTCGTGTGGGCGCGCGTGTTGTTTCGATCGTGAAAGTACGTGGTTAATCGGGTATAATCCGATGGCGCTCCAGCATATTCTGGATTAAGTGCCTGGCTACTTGGTTAGTGGTCCGTGGGTACTTAACTTGGAATAATTTCAGAGTGGTCCGCCATAGGGCATTGCTTCTGGCGGAGGAGCTCGTCTTCTGGGAAGGTTATTTGGATGGTTATCCAGTACCCTTGGCAAGGCCGTGGTGCGCGGCGACGAACTTCAATGGGGATGCCCGGACTACTATTGCGGCTTTCCACACAGCGTGGACATGTGGGAATATTGGACTTCCTTCTGCAGCGAGAAGTATCGGATTCACACAGAGTATAACACTGTGTTCAATAGCTATTTCTGGTAGAAAATAAAATGTCTTTGTAAATATCTTCAATCGTAGTAATAAAAATAAAGTGTCTGATTGTTTCAACCAAAATCTGGGGATGACCAAAATGAAGTAGAGGTATTCAACGTACTGATTCCATTACATATAGGTTGATAATAAACTCACTCCAATGCATACACATCTTCGACAACCAACTCATCAGAAATTTTTTGTCTAAAGACCAAGTAATTAGAATTAGGCATTATCATCATTAACCACCTACGTAGAAATCGCCCACAAACAACTTCTTCTTGACAAGAAGGCGAAGCTCATTCACCTTCAGTCGAATCTGACATAATAATTAAGTAGCAATGGCAAACATAATTAAGATTTAATTTGAAGGGATATATATAGATACACACATATATCAATGATGATTAACTTAATTAAAGGGGAACAAACAACACCTGTTTTTCAGACAGCAGGGGTAAATCGCCCTCAACATCAGTCACACCATTCAACTCCATCGTACATGAGATCTTGCCGAGACAAATCTCATACGTCTTTCTTTCTCTGGTCTACACATTAAAAGCAAAATAGGTCTTGTTTGATCTAAAGGCAGCCCAAAACTAAACCTGTCACCAAAAAAACAACCCCAATTTTGCGGAACATGTTTCGGCACTCACCAACTCGGCACAATTGCATGGTTTGCAGTACGGATCGTCAAGAATGGGCCATTCTACTTCGCCGGTGTAGATAAGAATTGGTCGTGCCTATCACAAGTTTGACATGTCAATCTACATGCTTCCGAGGGAATCCCTCTGAACCCCAACTTATTGCGAACTGAATCCAGTACTCAAATATCAAGACTGGGCTCACCTGGTCAGCAATGATGCGCGATGATGAGTCAGATGCGACTCTTGTACCACTGTTGCTGGGGCGGCCGGGGGTGGCCGGTGGCACGTCGGCCATGACCTCGTTGTGCTTGTTCTTTGTGGCCTGCACCTGGACGATGCGACCACTGCTCCGTCGCGTGGTAAATACGGGGTCGTGCCTCGACCAAGACCACGAGGTCAAGGGACTTCACAGCAACCAACGACGACGTGTGGGGATTTGCTTGCGGTGGACCATTGTCGTCGCACTGCCGAGGGGGTGGGGGCAAGGAGGAGGGAGGCCGTCTTGCAATGGGAGGGGAATAAGGAGATGCGGCCAGCGAGCGAGGTGAGCAGGAACAAAACTCCCTTCTTATATGGGATGTTTTCTGGCGCCAATGGGAAGGAGGAGGCACCAAGGCAAAATTAAGGATGGGGGAGAGACCCGGAGAAGGAGCACACAAAAATTTTTCCATGCTAAAGCCACTGAAATATTGGGCCCACAACACAGTTTGCGCGAGAAGGGACCCACCACCAGGACACCGCTCTCATCGACCGCTTCATCCACCTCGGGCTACCTCAGCACGCCCCACTCTCGTCAACCGCTCCTATTCGGCTGGCTAGACAAGTGTGCTTGAGGTTCCAGCCCAGCCATCATAAGACACCGTCATGCTACAATAACTCCGTTATTAAAATACACTAATGACAGTCAATATTAGGCTCAAAATATTCGTCTCGCAATTTAAAGTCCAACCATGTAATTAGTTTTGTAATTAATCTATGTTTAATACCCTTGATTAATGTCTAAATGATTGATGTAACAAGCTCACCAACTTGGTAGCAACTTGGCATCAGTTGGCACACCAAGTTGGTGAACTAAACAAGGTCTATATATAAACATAACACAAGAATTCCACATCCACTGATTATGATAAGAAACCATAAACATACATACTGGTAAGTGGTAAGCACAGCCAGGGGGAGTTCTGCATCACCTCACTGAACAAAATACCCAAACTAGCTATTCCCACATTCTCCTTTTGTATAGCTTCAAGTTCCCTGATCCTACTATGTGCATTCCCAAGGGAACGTTTAAGTGTAGTAATCCTGGTTCCACCTCACTCAGCCTGTCGCGAAGGTTCTTCGTGTGATAAATTTCTTATGAGATAAATTTCTTCGTCGTCCGAGTCGTGGTTGCTGTAGTCGGCACAGTTGGTTGCGACCGGGCTGTCCGAGGAGCTGGAGGGGTCACCAGCCTTCTTCGTGCCTTTCTTCATTGGATGGCCACGGGATTGTTCACCTTCGGCGAGGTCGTCGAGGGAGCCATGGTCTTGGGTGGCTTCCGTGCGGTCGGTTTGCCAGCGCCGAGCTCATCGAGGGAGCCATGGCCTTGGGTGGCCGTCCCCGCGGTCGCTTTGCCGGTGTCGAGCTCATCGAGGGAGCCATGGCCTTGGGCGGCCGTCCGCGCGGTCGCTTTACCGGCGGTAAGGTCGTCGAGGGAGACCTAGCCTTGCGCAGTCGTTCGTGTGGTCACATTGCCGGCGTCAAGGTTGAGGAAGTGATCGATGGCAACTTCGCCTTTGGCGGGTGACCACGGTGGTGCTTGGCTGCCGTTATTGGCAGCAGGAGTGCCCAGGTTGGGCCACTTGCCTCCGCCACAGCAGTCAGCCAGGATAGCACGTCAGAGTTGGAGATGCTCATGCCAGAGTTGGACATCCATTTGGAATGTATTTGGATGATGAGCTTTGGCATCGGCGGAGGTTTTCTTGCGAGGGGCGAGAGCGAGAGGTAGGGGAAGGGAAAGAGTTGGGGATGTGTTAGTAATTCCCTTCCTTACATTATTGGCATCCATTATGCTTATAACCCTATGCTGTTGACGTGTCACGCCACATGCCACACGAAATGACTTTTCTGACCCTGCCTAAATCCTTTAAAATTTTGGCTAGCCATCCCTGATATGGGTATACAGGTTTGATTAGTTGACATTGGAGAAATTTCCTGTAGCAGAACATTACTGTAGCAAAAGTTTGTGAGGGAAATCACGGGTTTCAATGGAACGAAAAGGCTAAATGAATAGTAAATATTAAGGGATCTCATTTGATTAATCTTTTTTATCATTTGATTAATTCTTTTTGTCAGTCAGCTCTGATTCGGTGAAACTAGTTTTTTTCTTTTGAGATTTATATGCATCGCCATACCGCTAGCCGCGCTTGCCTAGTCACCCGACCGTATTGCTATGCCATCTGGCCACGCGCGACAACACTTTTGCAGCCTGGCCCAAGCCAAAAACATTTCGAACCAAAAATTTGGCTTCAAACATTGAATCCAAATTTCACACGGCAAGTCCCCCGCCCAAATGCTGGCGTTCCTCTTCTTCTGGTTTTTCAAACGTAGCCTGCATCGGCTCCAAGGTTAATTGAGCCATTGCTCCCTCATCATTGGAATCTTTTCATCACTAGATGATGCCATGAATTCCCTTGGTAATATGAATACCATATTAACATCGGCTACCGAATCACCACTGCCTTCCTGATCTTGATTCTTGGGGCGCCATACCTTGGAGTGAATCTTTTTCCACTTCATCATACGTTGAGATTCTTCCGCTTGCAATTCTTCCTGACGCAACCTTTGCAACCTCCTTCTTTGAGATTTTGTAGTTCCTACTGGACACCATCTAGGCTGAGGCTCTTTAACTTTATTATATGGCTGCTGATCAAGGATTTGGCAGAGTTTCTTCATCAGAACACCAGATTATTAGCTTTTTCTTCCAATTATCTACTCATAATCGGTTCCCCCAGTCAATTATGCACATTTTGCCTGCCACTAAGCCCATTCTTTCTGGGCAATTATCTAGAGATGACAATTTAATTCCTTCATTCCCAGCAATAAATAAAGAAAGGGTGCCTCCAATGATCTTTATGACGATACATCATTTCTTCTTGGTGCCTTGATCTCTCCTATTGACGCTAATTTTTTTAATCAATCCCTGTGAAGTCACACTCCTCTACGAATTTTGGAATTCTTGCATTTTCCATTGCCCTTTTCCTTTCAAATTGGCAGCAGAGATTTGCACTCTAGGGTCAATTGTCCCTTTTTCCTTTGCCGATTCCGATGTTAACACCTTAGATTATAAAAGCATTCCCTTTAATTGGTTCTACCATGTTCACAGGGAAAGGGATGTCCATCTATATTTTTTGGTACTGCAGGCTTGGAAGAATTTCGAATTTCAATCTTCCTTGTTCAATTGCTGACTGGATTTGCTGTCGGAAGACCTTGCAATCGTTGGTATTATGAGAAGTAGCATTGTGCCACTTACAATACACCATCTTATTGATCTCATCTGCTGATGGGAGACTGTGATTAGCTGACAACTTAATCATCCCTTCTTTGAGTAACAAATCAAGATCTTGTCCACTTTGGCAACATCAAAACCAAATCTTTCTGATTCCTTTTTACCAAAACGATAAGAAATCATCTCCTTATTTTTGACCCACTCAGCTATGCCAATTTCGTTATCACTATTTGAGTCTATATCGGAATGACATTCAATATAGTTCACCTTCTTATGATAAGTCCTTTTCCGTTCATGGATCGATTCCCATACCTAGATACCCTATGCACAATATGACTCGACTTTTCAAACTCTTGAGAACCCATTAAGATGTGGAAATACCCTTCAAATGCTATCTGTGCCAACTGAGCATCTGTCAGAATCAAGCTATAGCATTTATTTCGAGTCTCCCTGATTCTCTGAATAAAGCTTGCTACTAATTCGTTGTTTCTTTGCCCTCATATTTGTCAAATCGGTAATCTTCTCTGGATACCAGAAATGAAATACTGATGAAACTATTTTTCCAAATCCGACTAAGTGATAATAGAGTTTGCTGGTAACATTGATAAACTGAGCAAACCGATCAGATAGTGAAGTAGAAAACAGCCAACTCTTAATACATCATTTGCTGCAGCTTCTCCACACTATACTAGGAATCAATTGACATGCTCCATTGTAGAAGTATCATCATGTCCAGAAAATTTGAGTAAAATCTAGAACCTTATTCATCGGACCGCTTGCTTTTCTTTGGTGGCATCGTGAGTTTT
>JACEFO010002799.1:0-168421 GCA_015342445.1 Digitaria exilis
GAAAGTATTTTCTAAATTATTAACCAAATTAAGGTCACCCTCGAGTGTAGACTCGTAACATGTCCTTGATTTATCAAGTTTGTGAAGGTATAATTGCTAATTTAAAGATAGACTTACACATGCCATACGAAGCTTTGTAACATCCTTGTGTCCGTGTCTTGTTTAAGCAATTGGAATTTATTCTTCTGAGAGTAGAACTCCCAATTTAGAACCACTTTTACCTAGTTCGATTCATTGAGTTTTGCTTCACTAATCTTTAATGGGTAAATATGAAATAAATGTTACAAAATACAAGAGAAACCAAAGTTCACATGAAATGATAACATCCTTAAGCCAGTAGAACTTGAAAGAATATTTTCCATTTCTGTCTTTAGTGATCAATATCTTTCACAACTTAATTTGGGTTTAAAAATTCAAAGTTTAAATTCAAAAGGGCTGATTTGACACCCCAGCTGAGAATCTCAAAAAATTTTACTGAATATGAAAATCTCTAAATAAAAGTTGTTTGTCATCCCAAATGAAGCCTAGCTACTGTTTGGAACTTTTTCACTTGAACCGGAAGCCGCACCTCGGTGCTCACGCAGTGGCCATCATGGCCCTGCCCGCGACGCCGGGAACGCCGCCACATGGCCGGCGAGCCCTGGCTGCCTTGACCAGCCCAGCCAACCCTGGAAGATCATGTCCCGGTCCTCATGCACGCTCCTGAACCCCCCCGCCCCGCCGTCCAGTCTTTACCCGTGATGCCGCGCTTGAGCAGCCTCGCCACGCGTGCCATTCGAGCTCTGGAGCGCGCTCGACGCGATCTGCTGATCGCGTTCATCGCGCCGCCCACGTGGCCAGCAATTCCTAACGCCCTCCAAGCCAAACCAATGGTGGGAGGACGCTTCTGGGCGAAGTCTACAGCCCCTACAAGCCAACTGCACCGCCCTCTCGCCCATGCCCCGTCGCCCCTGCGTTATGCCATTGCGCGTTCACACGCTGCCTCCTCTCCCTTAGGCTGCAGGCAAGCCGTTGGTCGCTTTGCCTCTAAGCAAGCTCCCTTGCTCACCTTTGGGAAGGAACTCAGAGCCTGTAGATTGCCCCTCTTTTCCCTGTCTTCTTCCTCACAGAGCCAAGCAGAGGCGACGGCGTCCTCCGCGCAGCTCGCGAAATTCTGCCGCCCCGACTCGCCTCTCCCCAAATCCTCCACCCCCGAGACTCCCTCACTACCCTAGCTCACCCCTAGACCCACTCCATCAAGCCCCGACCGAGTCTCGCCGCGAATCAGAGCTTCCCAGCGCCGCCGGCCGCCATTGTTGCCGCCAAGCTCGAGCTCAACGTGGTCAGCCATCTCCGCCAACCCACCGGCCAAAACAACCCATGGAGACCTTCCCCGCACCCCACTGATGCTCACAGGCCCCTCCAACCACGAGCCCCCGTCGCCGTCTTGCCGGAGTTGAGGCAGAGGCGGCTGCAATGCCGCTGCTCACGTCGCCGCCATCTCCGGACCTCCTCCGACCTCTAATCTGCTTCAAACTAGTCGTTGGTGAGTCCCTCGTTGCTCCCATGCCCTCACCTCGGCCAACCCCGACCTCCCCTCACCAGAATCGAGCCCACCGTGCTCTCAGTTCTGCCCAAGGACCTGATTGCGAGTCACGATTTCTTTTCAGGGTTCCCAATGCAAAATAAATACTCCCTGGACTTGTGAGATTGTAAACTCCAATCTCATGTTTGCATGTATACACTTTTGATTAAAGGTTTTTGAATTATCAATCAAATTTAGTTTTTAGAGTTTTGTGTACCATTTCAAATCCTGAGCTTCTTTGTAGCTAAACTTTGGATATGTTGCTTGTGTGGTCTGTGGAAGCTTTGTGTCCAAAGGAGACCTAAAATTATGGCCTGTAACTTCAGTTATGAATTATTTAGTGATTTCTATTCTAGCTCAGTTCTACTTTTATTAAAAATAATTCATGCAGTCAAAAATCACCAACTTTCACCAGAGGTCTAGAAACTTGTTGGCACATGTTGGATAAATGCTAAACTCAATTTTTGACCCTGTTTAAGCTATCAAATGAATAGGTGCTGGTTTTCGGTTTGGCATTTATTTGGGGCTGTCCAAGGGTTATTTTTAGCTACCACTTGGCCAAAGCTTTTCTTTTACTCAGGACTAGCCCTGGCAGAGAAATCTTCTGTTTTGGAAGTAATTTTGATTTTATATGAAATAATCTTTTTTCTTTGAGCAGCAACTTGTACTAATTTTAATAAATTTTGTAAGCTTGGTTTTAGCTAAATTTTGGGGTGAGCTTAGCTCTTATACTCCTATAGCTGTCATGAAGTTTATATAAAAAGGATGAACAGAAACAGAGAAACAAAAATAAGAAGGAACTAGAGTAAACTGTGTTTTCATAAAAAGATATCAATTTTGGTATTTAAGCAAATATGGTGCAAGTAAAGCTAATTTCCAAATCTGAACCTTTGCCTAAGACATAATAGTTGATTTGTTTTATATATGTACACAATCACCATCGGGTTAAGTTTTAAGCCTAGCATCCCTTTTTCTTTTCTTGTGAGGAAAAGAATGGTATACTTTGGTGTCTAGGTAAATATGGCCTTCAAGTGCCTTAAACTTTTAGACCTAAAAGTGGCTGCAAACCTTAAACTTATGCATCTCATGTAGAAGGCGCTCTCGCTGATGGCACCTACAATCTCATCCCCGCCAACGAAGAAGAAGCTCCCGAAGGTTGTGCCAACGTCATCGTGATTGTCCCGGAGTCTGACACCAGCTTAGCTCAAGGAGGCAAGCCCCGGAGCATAACCTAACTTTTAAATTGTGCAACTATGAATTATTTATGCTTGTGTATTTACATTTCAAGGAGTTGTTTGAACACCCTAGTTGCATTATTCTAGTACCTATGTCTTGAAATACTAGTATGATAGGGTCGGTAGAGCAATGCCTTAGGACCATTACAAGTCGAGTGATTTCATGTCACTCGCGAGATATAGGAGTTGCTTGTCTTTACTTATGTTGAAATCATAAGGATGGACGGGCGGGATGGTATGTGTAGATCTCCCATCCGTGTATGATAATTGGATTAAGGTCGTAACGTGTGGTATCTGTGTGTCAAGTTTTTGAACGTACCACGCACATACCGACCTATGCGAACCGGTAAGCCCGCTACCCGATTGATGCAGCTAGGACCAATAGTCATTTCTCCTTGAAAATGTTTTTCCCTTGCAGTACACAAGTGGTTACATGCGTGAGATCGGCCGGCGTGAGTCCGCGAGTATCTGATAACCTTGTATCCTAAGGGAATGGATCCGGCGCCAAACTGTGGATTGAAGGGAAAGGTTGGATAGTGTTTGTGCCTTTTATAGCAGGCATTATCCGTGTGTGTTGGGTTTTCCCTAGCCAGGTAGCGAAATTCGGTTTGAACTGTCCGCTTCTCGCGGTTAATGAGACTGCTTGACCGCTGTGCTGCATTGAGTAACAAGTGGAACTATGAGGATGATGAACTTGTTGTTTACACTAAATTATATTGCACCACTTGTATGCTTAAAAAGGTTGCTAATCTAGAATGGTTAAAGCTACTAGAACCTGATGCTAAAATAATGAAGGTAAGGATCCACTCTTAGCTGCTTTCTGGCAAAACAAACCCACCAGCCAGAATCCTCTCATGTCTAGGAGTCGGTGATGTAGTTTTCACCCGACGGGTAAGCCTTGCTGAGTATTAGTATACTCAGCCTTGCTTGTGGCTATTTATTTCAGATACTACCTTGGATGAGATGGTGAATGCTGTCTCTTGGCCTACCTAGGTTCCTCCTGGCTGGCATGTCGAGTGGGTTCCGTCCTCTGCCGAGGAGCGGGAGGAGTAGCACCACGGACGGCTTCATCATGGTGTTGCTATGTGTCGTCGTTAGTTTATTTTCCGCTGCAATGAACTCTCGTACTTCCATTTTGAAATTTAGACTTGGTTTGTAATAACTTGATGAGACTATTTATGTTAAGTTGCACTTGTGGAATGTTGTAATTTCTGGGACTCACCTTCGTGTGGGCGCGCGTGTTGTTTCGATCGTGAAAGTACGTGGTTTATCGGGTATAATCCAATGGCGCTCCAGCATATTCTGGATTAAGTGCCTGGCTACTTGGTTAGTGGTCCGTGGGTACTTAACTTGGAATAATTTCAGAGTGGTCCGCCATAGGGCATTGCTTCTGGCGGAGGAGCTCGTCTTCTGGGAAGGTTATTTGGATGGTTATCCAGTACCCTTGGCAAGGCCTTGGTGCGCGGCGACGAACTTCAATGGGGATGCCCGGACTACTATTGCGGCTTTCCACACAGCGTGGACATGTGGGAATATTGGACTTCCTTCTGCAGCGAGAAGTATCGGATTCACACAGAGTATAACACTGTGTTCAATAGCTATTTCTGGTAGAAAATAAAATGTCTTTGTAAATATCTTCAATCGTAGTAATAAAAATAAAGTGTTTGATTGTTTCAACCAAAATCTGGGGATGACCAAAATGAAGTAGAGGTATTCAATCGTACTGATTCCATTACATATAGGTTGATAATAAACTCACTCCAATGCATACACATCTTCGACAACCAACTCATCAGAAATTTTTTGTCTAAAGACCAAGTGATTAGAATTAGGCATTATCATCATTAACCATCTACGTAGAAATCACCCACAAACAACTTCGTCTTGACAAGAAGGCGAAGCTCATTCACCTTCAGTCGAATCTGACATAATAATTAAGTAGCAATGGCAAACATAATTAAGATTTAATTTGAAGGGATATATATAGATACACACATATATCAATGATGATTAACTTAATTAAAGGGGAACAAACAACACCTGTTTTTCAGACAGCAGGGGTAAATCACCCTCAACATCAGTCACACCATTCAACTCCATCGTACATGAGATCTTGCCGAGACAAATCTCATACGTCTTTCTTTCTCTGGTCTACACATTAAAAGCAAAATAGGTCTTGTTTGATCTAAAGGCAGCCCAAAACTAAACCTGTCACCAAAAAAACAACCCGAATTTTGCGGAACATGTTTCGGCACTCACCAACTCGGCACAATTGCATGGTTTGCAGTACGGATCGTCAAGAATGGGACATTCTACTTCGCCGGTGTAGATAAGAATTGGTCGTGCCTATCACAAGTTTGACATGTCAATCTACATGCTTCCGAGGGAATCCCTCTAAACCCCAACTTATTGCGAACTGAATCCAGTACTCAAATATCAAGACTGGGCTCACCTGGTCAGCAATGATGCGCGATGATGAGTCGGATGCGACTCTTGTACCACTGTTGCTGGGGGCGCCGGGGGTGGCCGGTGGCACGTCGGCCATGACCTCGTTGTGCTTGTTCTTTGTGGCCTGCACCTGGACGATGCGACCACTGCTCCGTCGCGTGGTAAATACGGGGTCGTGCCTCGACCAAGACCACGAGGTCAAGGGACTTCACAGCAACCAACGACGACGTGTGGGGATTTGCTTGCGGTGGACCATTGTCGTCGCACTGCCGAGGGGGTGGGGGCAAGGAGGAGGGAGGCCGTCTTGCAATGGGAGGGGAATAAGGAGATGCGGCCAGCGAGCGAGGTGAGCGGGAACAAAACTCCCTTCTTATATGGGATGTTTTCTGGCGCCAATGGGAAGGAGGAGGCACCAAGGCAAAAATTAAGGATGGGGGAGAGACCCGGAGAAGGAGCACACAAAAATTGTTTCCATGCTAAAGCCACTGAAATATTGGGCCCACAACACAGTTTGCGCGAGAAGGGACCCACCACCAGGACACCGCTCTCATCGACCGCTTCATCCACCTCGGGCTACCTCAGCACGCCCCACTCTCGTCAACCGCTCCTATTCGGCTGGCTAGACAAGTGTGCTTGAGGTTCCAGCCCAGCCATCATAAGACACCGTCATGCTACAATAACTCCGTTATTAAAATACACTAATGACAGTCAATATTAGGCTCAAAATATTCATCTCGCAATTTAAAGTCCAACCATGTAATTAGATTTGTAATTAATCTATGTTTAATACCCTTGATTAATGTCTAAATGATTGATGTAACAAGCTCACCAACTTGGTAGCAACTTGGCATCAGTTGGCACACCAAGTTGGTGAACTAAACAAGGTCTATATATAAACATAACACAAGAATTCCACATCCACTGATTATGATAAGAAACCATAAACATACATACTGGTAAGTGGTAAGCACAGCCAGGGGGAGTTCTGCATCACCTCACTGAACAAAATACCCAAACTAGCTATTCCCACATTCTCCTTTTGTAGAGCTTCAAGTTCCCTGATCCTACTATGTGCATTCCCAAGGGAACGTTTAAGTGTAGTAATCCTGGCTTCCACCTCACTCAGCCTGTCGCGAAGGTTCTTCGTGTGATAAATTTCTTATGAGATAAATTTCTTCGTCGTCCGAGTCGTGGTTGCTGTAGTCGGCACAGTTGGTTGCGACCGGGCTGTCCGAGGAGCTGGAGGGGTCACCAGCCTTCTTCGTGCCTTTCTTCATTGGATGGCCACGGGGATTGTTCACCTTCGGCGAGGTCGTCGAGGGAGCCATGGCCTTGGGTGGCTGTCCGTGCGGTCGGTTTGCCAGCGCCGAGCTCATCGAGGGAGCCATGGCCTTGGGTGGCCGTCCCCGCGGTCGCTTTGCCGGTGTCGAGCTCATCGAGGGAGCCATGGCCTTGGGCGGCCGTCCGCGCGGTCGCTTTACCGGCGGTGAGGTCGTCGAGGGAGACCTAGCCTTGCGCAGTCGTTCGTGTGGTCCCATTGCCGGCGTTAAGGTTGAGGAAGTGATCGATGGCAACTTCGCCTTTGGCGGGTGACCACGGTGGTGCTTGGCTGCCGTTATTGGCAGCAGGAGTGCCCAGGTTGGGCCACTTGCCTCCGCCGCAGCAGTCAGCCAGGATAGCACGTCAGAGTTGGAGATGCTCATGCCAGAGTTGGACATCCATTTGGAATCTATTTGTATGATGAGCTTTGGCATCGGCGGGGGTTTTCTTGCGAGGGGCGAGAGCGAGAGGTAGGGGAAGGGGAAAGAGTTGGGGACGTGTTAGTAATTCCCTTCCTTACATTATTGGCATCCATTATGCTTATAACCCTATGCTGTTGACGTGTCACGCCACATGCCACACGAAATGACTTTTCTGACCCTGCCTAAATCCTTTAAAATTTTGGCTAGCCATCCCTGATATGGGTAT
Organism: Digitaria exilis; assembly: GCA_015342445.1. Classification (NCBI taxonomy): domain Eukaryota; kingdom Viridiplantae; phylum Streptophyta; class Magnoliopsida; order Poales; family Poaceae; genus Digitaria; species Digitaria exilis. Next base: position 7,216 of record JACEFO010002799.1, read on the forward strand.
ACAGGTTTGATTAGTTGACATTGGAGAAAATTTCCTGTAGCAGAACATTACTGTAGCAAAAGTTTGTGAGGGAAATCACGGGTTTCAATGGAACGAAAAGGCTAAATGAATAGTAAATATTAAGGGATCTCATTTGATTAATCTTTTTTATCATTTGATTAATTCTTTTTGTCAGTCAGCTCTGATTCGGTGAAACTAGTTTTTTTTCTTTTGAGATTTATATGCATCGCCATACCGCTAGCCGTGCTTGCCTAGTCACCCGACCGTATTGCTATGCCATCTGGCCACGTGCGACAACACTTTTGCAGCCTGGCCCAAGCCAAAAACATTTCGAACCAAAAATTTGGCTTCAAACATTGAATCCAAATTTCACACGGCAAGTCCCCCGCCCAAATGCTGGCGTTCCTCTTCTTCTGGTTTTTCAAACGTAGCCTGCATCGGCTCCAAGGTTAATTGAGCCATTGCTCCCTCATCATTGGAATCTTTTTCATCACTAGATGATGCCATGAATTCCCTTGGTAATATGAATACCATATTAACATCGGCTACCGAATCACCACTGCCTTCCTGATCTTGATTCTTGGGGCGCCATACCTTGGAGTGAATCTTTTTCCACTTCATCATACGTTGAGATTCTTCCGCTTGCAATTCTTCCTGACGCAACCTTTGCAACCTCCTTCTTTGAGATTTTGTAGTTCCTAATGGACACCATCTAGGTTGAGGCTCTTTAACTTTATTATATGGCTGCTGATCAAGATTTGGCAGAGTTTCTTCATCAGACACCAGATTCTTAGCTTTTTCTTCCAATTATCTACTCATAATCGGTTCCCCCCAGCCAATTATGCACATTTTGCCTGCCACTAAGCCCGTTCTTTCTGGGCAATTATCTAGAGATGACAATTTAATTCCTTCATCCCAGCAATAAATAAAGAAAGGGTGCCTCCAATGATCTTTATGACGATACATCATTTCTTCTTGGTGCCTTGATCTCTCCTATTGACGCTAATTTTTTTTAATCAATCCCTGTGAAGTCACACTCCTCTACGAATTTTGGAATTCTTGCATTTTTCCCATTGCCCTTTTCCTTTCAAATATGCAGCAGAGATTTGCACTCTAGGGTCAATTGTCCCTTTTTCCTTTGCCGATTCCGATGTTAACACCTTAGATTATAAAAGCATTCCCTTTAATTGGTTCTACCATGTTCACAGGGAAAGGATGTCCATCTATATTTTTTGGTACTGCAGGCTTGGAAAGAATTTCGAATTTCAATCTTCCTTGTTCAATTGCTGACTGGATTTGCTGTCGGAAGACCTTGCAATCGTTGGTATTATGAGAAGTAGCATTGTGCCACTTACAATACACCATCTTATTGATCTCATCTGCTGATGGGAGACTGTGATTAGCTGACAACTTAATCATCCCTTCTTTGAGTAACAAATCAAAGATCTTGTCCACTTTGGCAACATCAAAACCAAATCTTTCTGATTCCTTTTTACCAAAACGATAAGAAATCATCTCCTTATTTTTGACCCACTCAGCTATGCCAATTTCGTTATCACTATTTGAGTCTATATCGGAATGACATTCAATATAGTTCACCTTCTTATGATAAGTCCTTTTCCGTTCATAGGATCGATTCCCATACCTAGATACCCTATGCACAATATGACTCTGACTTTCAAACTCTTGAGAACCCATTAAGATGTGGAAATTACCCTTCAAATGCTATCTGTGCCAACTGAGCATCTGTCAGAATCAAGCTATAGCATTTATTTCGAGTCTCCCTGATTCTCTGAATAAAGCTTGCTACTAATTCGTTGTTTCTTTGCCTCATATTTGTCAAATCGGTAATCTTCTTCTCCTGGATACCAGAAATGAAATACTGATGAAACTATTTTTCCAAATCCGACTAAGTGATAATAGAGTTTGCTGGTAACATGATAAACTGAGCAAAACCGATCAGATAGTGAAGTAGAAAACAGCCAAACTCTTAATACATCATTTGCTGCAGCTTCTCCACACTATACTAGGAATCGATTGACATGCTCCATTGTAGAAGTATCATCATGTCCAGAAAATTTAGTAAAATCTAGAACCTTATCATCGGACCGTTGCTTTTTCTTTGGTGGCATCGTGAGTTTTGATTTCGATCCTAACACGCGGACGGCGCCAACTGTTGTAACACGGTTTTTCTTGTATTACAAACAGTGAGAAAGTTATGGTTGACTTCTTTTTCGTTCCTTTCAAAAATTGTCCTCTACAGTTACTGTTGACCTGCTATTTATAGGGGTCAATCTCGCATGTTTACCAGACCGTTACTTCCCGCCAGAAATCCTATATCTATCCTAGCTTTTAGATGACCGTTGCTTCCCGCCAATCTTCATCTCAACCTCGTTACAGGAGACAGATTCGTTCTGGCATCTCCCTGTCTCGTGACCAGCCTCGTACTATTGTCTTCTTTGCCTTGACTTCTTCGGTCTTGCTCGAGGCTTTAACCTCTTCGAATTAGCTTCGCGCTCGTCATCTTCGTCCTGACTTCTCTAACTTCGTCTGCGATTTTAACCTCTTTGAAATAACTTCGCATTTGTCTTCTTCGTTCTAACTTCTTCAGTCTCGTCTGCAAAAATAGAAAATACGATTCCAAGGGGCGTCTCCCCAACAGTAGCCCTTTCGTCCTTGGATTCGAGTTCGTTACTATTCATCCCTCGAACTCCTGGGACGAAACCCAAAAGGTGTCCCCTTGGATTAATTTGGCGGTTACTTTGGCGCCTTTTCACGGCGCAAACTTCAGAACTTACCGCGCCTATAAATAGTAGAGGTTACCCCCCCTAAAAATTACCTTCGCTTTCATCTTTGACCTCGTGCTACTGCCTTCGCTTTGCTTTAGCTCTCATTTCTGACCCCGTGCTACTACCTTCGCTTTGCTCTGATTGTTGCTGCCTGTTGAGATTCTTGAAGTGCTTCGTGATTAAAAAGAGGTTAGTTTTGAAGAATCTTTGTCCTCGTTTCTTGTTTTGTTATGTTTTTAATTGCTTTTCGTTATTAGTTTCGGAAATGGCTCACATCAAGTCTGCTGCGATTCCGACCCTTGATGCGGAGAGAGAGGATAGTCCTGTAGCCTCTAACCCGGGGAGCGAAGATTTGGACGGGGTCGAAGCCAATGTCAATGAGCTCGTTGGAGAATCAGCTCCAAAAACCCTTCATTTCGGTCGGTCCTCTGTTACCGCTGGCATGATTTCAACTTATGAACAGAATGGATTCTTTCCTGAAGGTGTTGGCCGTGCTCCTGGAAACGAGACTACTCCTGATCCCCAATTCGGAGAGGCTGTTGTGTTTTCCGAATTCTTTACTGCGGGACTCCGTTTTCCTTGCGATCCGATGCTGCCCCAGATCCTGGACCGTTTCAACGTCAAGCTTCATCAGTTGACACCCAACTCCTTCGTTCAGCTATCGAAGTTTTTCTGGGGTGTTAAGACATTCGGTGGTGAAATTGACCTCAACACTTTTGGCCGCTTCAACGAGCTTCATCTTCAAAAGAGGTCAATCTTTTTGGAAGAAGGTGGAGAAGAGCATGTTGGGCAATTTGGAGTTGCGACTTTTACTTCGCGTCGACGCAGCGCTGCCCTGAAGATTACGAAAGTTGACTTCACCTACGCTCAACGGAACCGTTGGGATGTAAACTGGCCGAAGTCGTGGTTCTATGTTAAAGTTGGCTTCGCCTCTTCGGATTCCAACGATATCAACTATCCTTTTGCTGGCCCCCTTGGCAATGTCGAAGTGTCCACTGTGATTGACTTCGATAAGAAATCCGAAGCTTTTAAGAAGAACAGTCGTTGCTTTATCCATCCACTCGGCGATTGACAGGCCGTGATGTGGTTGAGGAGTTTCTGGCTGCCGAGATTTGGCCTTTAGGAAATGATTGGAAACCCTTCAGAATTGAAGAGAGGCAAATACCTGGCTTCGACTTGCCTACTACTTTTGCTATCTTCGGACTTACGAAGCCTGCGGAAGTGTCCGACGAAGATCTGATCTCTAACGTCGAATGCGCCGCCAAATCTTTGATTGGCCCTCTTACTGAAAAGGAGAAAAAGGCTATGATTGACCTCTTCGAGAAACCCAGCCGCTTAAATCGGCCATGGTTAGAGATGGGCATCAAATACGGAGATAGAATAAAACCCTCCAAGCCTCAGAAACGCATGAAGCCTGTTGGAAATATTGGATCCGGGCAAGTTGGGGTAACACGAAGATATAAAAAGACTTCGTCAAAAGTGCTAGTATCTTCGAGTCAATATGTTCCTCAGACGAAGACAAAGCTACTCGAGGCTCAGAAGAGAAAAACTGCTTGTGTGCAACAGTCTACCTCTGCACCTAACAAGAAACCTCGACTGACTCGAAATGTGGATTTGTCGCTGCTAGACAGTCCTGAAGCCGAAGCTGAAGCTGAAAAGGAGAAAGAAACTATTGAAGCGGCTTGTGGACTCCTAGGAATTGCTGGCATTGTTGGCGATGACCTTGGCACATCGGGGTTCATGAAGGAGTTGGCAGGCACTTCTGCTGCTTCGGGAGAAGGTTTGTTTGTTCCTTTCATGAAATGCCCCGGTGCTAGAATGAGCCTCACAGGCTCGATATCGAGTGTTGTTTCGAAATCTCCAAGAGAATTCGATCCAAACTTTCTTTAGCTCTTAGAGCATAACTTCGGCTTGTATTCCACAGAACCAGCCGTCGAAGGCGTAAATGTTGAAGAAGATAAAGTAGCCGAGGCCGAACACGAGGTCAGTAATTTTAGTTGTACTGTACTTGACCACTAAATTTCTTTTATTGTTTTTGCTTACTTTGCTTGATATTTTTAGGTAGAGGTTGTGGATGTCAAGGGTAAAAAGATCCCTGAAGAAACATCTACGAAGCACCCTCAAGACTTGGCTACTTCTTCTTTTGTTGAACTTGGTGAAGATACTGATGAGATGCGAGGTGAGAAAGAAAAAAATTCTATCACCACTTCATGTTTAGTTTCGTTTTTGATTCTTATATTTTGTCTTCGTTTTTATAGGTTATAAAGCATCATTGGAAACTCTTAGTTTTGAAGAGCTATCTCGCTTGAGCGTCTCCACAGCGCACAAGGTTCGTGCTTGCTTCTTACTACTTTATCCTCGTCTCTTCCTTTCTTTATATTTGTCTTACGTTTTTGTTTTCGATTTGCTTCCTTAGGTTAAACTGATCAACGCAGTTTGTGCCTCGAAGTCTAAGACTGCTGCTGATCGGCTTCATTTCTTGGAGGGGGAGAATGAGAGGCTTCGGGAAGTTAACGACAGACTTCACAAAGATTTGACTAAGCTCGGGGACACTTGGGACACTACTGATAGAAAATATAAGGCCTTGCAGAAGGACTTTGACAAGAACCTGGTTGTGATCGAGAACCTTCGTGAAGCCGTGGTTCGCGAGTCCGATGCTGCGAAAGAGGCTAAAACCCAAGTGTCTTCCCTCGAACCTAAGTTAAAAGAAGCTGAAGAATCTCTAGCCTCTTCCAAGATTCTTGATGCCGAGAGAATAAATCGAATTTTTGATTCGTATTCAAGCTCGCTCAAGCAGTTCGGAGCCACTCCTTACGCTCTTCCGGTGGACTTAAACATTGATAGTTTCTTATCTTGGATTGAAGAAGAATTTGCTGGTCTCGGGGATGTGTTTTCTATTGCTGGCGACAACTTCGCACTTACCTGCACCGATGGCCTCGGCAGATTTCTTGAAAGAGAGAATAAGGAACTACTTCTTCGGGTTGCCGGTCCTGGATTCCGCTTTTCTGACTTCGGAGATTTGTCCTCGTCTAGCTCTAAAGAAGTCGAAACTATGAAGCGTCGCTTCTTGCGAGACTTCTGGAATGTCTATGGACGAGATATGGCTAAGGACTCCTCTTCGAAGGTAAAAGCAAATTTTTCTGTGTGACTTAGTTTTTTCAGTGTCAGAAAAGCTAACTCTTTCTTTTTTGTTCCTTTACTAGGAAGAAGACGAAGACGCGGAGGCCGAAGAAGAAAAAGAAGAAAAAAGTGAAGAGGAAGAAAACGATGCCCCCGATTCGCCTTCTAAAGATGATGGAGCGAATTCTTCCCAGGAGGAGGGGGAAATCTAGTCATGATGTTGCGAGTAGCAATCAATTTATGTAAAAAACTTATTCGAAGCAAAATTTGTGGATTCGAGAACGACTTGAACACTGAAATTGCTCAAGATTTTGTCTATATTAGTCTCGTAATTATCTTCGATCTTTGTTTCGAAGTGCATGCGTTGGACTCGTAAAATTTCTTTTCACTTGAAATTGTTTGTACATTATCTTGTTTCTATAAGATCATGATCTTTAGCTTTGTTTTCGCTATGAAAAACGCTTAAATATTCTTTGGCTTCTAATTCCCTTGTTAACTCGAGAAAGCCTTGAAGCGGATGTGTTTTTCTCCATATGTTGGCTTCTAATTCCCTTGTTAACTCGAGAAAGCCTTGAAGCGGATGCGCTCTTCTCCATGACTGCACTACTTGAGAGGGCGTTGCTGTACGAAGTATCTATGGGCCCTGTGCTGTTGTTGATCTTTAACCTGGGCAGATCATGCCGTCGAGCGTTCCTGTGATTCCTGCTGCCTCTCATTTCTAGGGAAAATTTTTCTTTTTCATTTGCTTTGCTTTTTCTCTTGCCGAGGCTTGTCTCCCCCTTCTCTTTTATAGTGGTCTTTGGACCCTTGGGGAAATTATGATTTCACCTAACCTCGTGTCCTTTTAAAAAGTACAAGTTAGGTGATTCGTTTTAATGTGCTCGTTGCTTGGTGAAAACTTGTTTTTGAATAAATGCAAATGGGGGCTTCTCTTTTTTGCTTTTGAAAAAGGCGTCCCCTCCCTCGATAGCCCCTTTGCGTTTATTCATTGCTTCTTGTTTCGAGCAACGAATCTGAAAGATTACGTTCTCTTGTTTTACTTTCGAAATAGGGCAACTCTGTTGCTTTTTTCGTTCCCCTTATGTGATCTAGATTGTAGGTTTTCTTGCGAGGTTTTGTTTCTAACCTCCTCCTTAGACAATTTTGTTCCAGATCTTTTTGGCGAGGTTATATTTCTGACCTCGACCTTGGGCTATTTTGCTCAAGGCTTCTTTTTGCGAGGTTATATTTCAAACTCGGCCTCGAGCTATCTTGCTCGAGGTCTTCTTTTTGCGAGGTTATTTTTCAACCTCGGCCTCGAGCTATCTTGCTCGAGGTCTTCTTTTTGCGAGGTTATTTTTCAACCTCGGCCTCGAGCTATCTTGCTCGAGGTCTTCTTTTTGCGAGGTTATTTTTCAACCTCTGCCTCGAGCTATCTTGCTCGAGGTCTTCTTTTTGCGAGGTTATTTTTCAACCTTGGCCTCGAGCTATCTTGCTCGAGGTCTTCTTTTTGCGAGGTCATTTTTCGACCTCGATATGTTTTTTGCTCAAGTGCTTTTAGGGGAATCTCCTTTGTTGATTTTTTGGAGAGATTTACATAGGTTCGCCTCATTAAAAACCTCACCTCCAGTTTCCTGGAGCCCCTTTTGTGAGGAAAAGAGTACGACCTTTTGTGATGAAAGAAAAAGAGAAAAGAGGTGCTTCGTATTTGTGCTTATAGCTCCGCACATTTACGAAGTTGACCTTTACAAAAAGAACTAAAACTTGGAAAAAACTGTACAACTTTATTTGTTCCGATTCTAGTTATAGTACTTGCGAAGTTGCTCTACGTTCCATGAGTGAGGTAATTCTTCTCCGTTTTCGGTGGACAGATGATAAGACCCTGGCCTTGAGCTTTTGGTGACAATGTATGGTCCTTCCCATTTTTCCTCGAATTTGGATAAGTTTTCTGCATTATGCTTTCTTTTGATTACCAGGTCCCCAACTCTGATCTCTCTTATCTTCGCCTTTGGGTCGCGCCACTTTCGTGTTTGCCTTTGATATGATTCGAGGTTATGTGAGGCAACAAGCCGATCGACTTCGATTAGGTCTTTTTCCACCATTTCTTTTTCACCTTCGTCACTACTAAGTGTTACCCTTAGTGTTTTGGCCTTGATTTCTTCTGGAACCATCGCTTCAGTTCCGTATAGCAGTCTGAAAGGGGTGAACTTGGTAGCTCTGGATTCTGTGGTATTATGTGACCATACTGCGATTGGTAAATCGTCAATCCATTTTCCCTTTTTGTGGTCGAAGAGCATCTTCCTTATAGTTGAAAAAATGATGCCGTTGGCTCTTTCAACTGCGCCGTTTGATTGCGGATGATATACGGATGCGTACTTCACTTTGGTTCCCATTGTTATGCAAAAATCTCTGAATGATTCGCTGTCAAATTGCTTTCCATAGTCTACTGTTATTTCTTTTGGTACCCCGAATCTGTAGATGATGTTATGCCAGAAAAACTTTTGTACTGTATGCGAAGTTATCGATGCTAGGGCTTTTGCTTCGATCCACTTTGTGAAATATTCCACGGCAACTACTGCGAATCTGCAGTTTCCTTGAGCTGTTGGGAGAGGCCCTACCAAATCTATTCCCCATCTTTGCAATGGCCAAGAAGGTGTGATGAGCTGCAACAATGAACATGGAATCTTTTGATTGCTTGCGTTCTTTTGACATGCTTCGCATTTCTTTGCTACTTCGTCTGCATCTTTTATCATTGTTGGCCAGAACATTCCCTGCCTGATTGCTTTTGCTGCGAGGGCTCTTGGACCAATGTGTGTTCCGCATATCCCTTCTTGTATGCTTCTTAGTATCGCCGTTCCTTGTTCTTTTGCAATGCATTTTAGCCATGGTGCTGATATCCTCTTCTTATACAGCTCTCCTTGTATTATCTGATACCCTTTTGCTCTTGCTGGTATTCTTTTGGCCTCGCTTGCTGATCAGGGTGTGAAGTTGTCTTGTAAGTATGCCATGATTGGTGCTCTCCAATCTTCCCAGCGAATGTGTGCAAGATCCTGCTTTCTGATTGAGGGGATGGTCATGACCTCGTAAATTACGTCTTCAGGTAGTTCTTCCTTTTTTGCTGCTTTTTTGGCTAAGTCATCAGCTTCGTTGTTGTCGTTTCTGTGGGTGTGCTCTACCGTGAATCCTTTGAAGTGTTTCTCCATTTCTCTGACCTCTTCGAGGTAATTGATTAGTTCTGGTTTTCTAGCTTCGCTATCCTTTTCGATGTGGTCCCTTGCTATTTTCGAGTCTGTCTTCACAATGAACCTTTGTTTTCCTAGTGATTTCATTTTTCGTAGCCCAAGCAGGAGTGCTTCGTATTCTGCTACATTATTTGTGATTTGAATCTCTTGGTTGCTGAATTCCAATCGTGCTGCGAATCTTGTTTTGATTCCGCCTGGTGAAACTAGTATTGCAGAGATCGCTGCTCCTTTGCTACAATATGCTCCATCACAATAGACAGTCCATTGTTTTTCGTATTCGTCTGGACTTTCATGCTTTGGAGAGGTCCAGTCTGCTACGAAGTCAGCTAATACTTGGGATTTGATTGCATTTCGTCTTATGAATTCGATATTGAATCCAGATAGTTCTGCGGACCATTTGCTGATCCTATTCGAAGCTTCTCTGTTTGCGAATAACTCGGCTAGAGGTTTGTTGGTGACGACTGTAACTTTGTGAGCTTCGAAATAGTGCCTGAGTTTTCTTGATGCCATAAGCAATGCGTATGCAATTTTTTCGAGCTCAGAGTATGACTTCTTGGCTCCAGATAATGCTTCAGAAACGAAGTAGGCCGGCAACTGCTTCAAAATGCCTTCGATTTCGGTTTCTTGTACTATTGCAGCGCTTACTGCTGACTCTGATACTGCGAGGTAAAGGAGAAGGTCTTTTCCTTGGGCTGGTGGTGATAGTTTGATCATTGTCGCAAGGTACTGTTTTAATTCTCTGAATGCTTTCGATTGTTCTTCGCCCCAGTTGAATTTCTGTGCATGTCTGAGAGTTTTGAAGAAAGGAAGGCTTCGCTCGGCCGCTCTTGGTACGAATCTGTTTAGAGCTGCGATCCTGCCTGTCAATTGTTGCACTTCCTTAACTGTCTTTGGCTCCTCCATGGATGCCAAGGCTTGTACCTTGTCTGGGTTGGCCTCGATTCCCTTTGAAGTTACAAGGCACCCCAAGACCTTTCCTTTGGTTACTCCAAAGACGCATTTTTCTGGATTTAAGCTCAAGTTTGACATTCTTAGATTGTTGAAGGTTTCCTCGAGATCTTTGATGTGATCCGTTCTTTTGACGCTTTTTACGACGAGGTCATCCACATAAGCTAGCATGTTTCTATCAATTTGTGAGTTGAAGACTTTTTTGGTCATTCTTGAGAAAGTTGAACCTGCGTTTCTCAGCCCCTCCGGCACTCTGACGAAACAAAAGGTTCCGAAAGGTGTTATGAAGCTTGTCTTCTCCTCATCCTCTTGTTTCATCCAAACTTGGTGATACCCTGAAAAGTAATCTAGCAAGGATAGAATCTCGCTGTTGGCTGCGTCGTCGACGACGCTATCGATTCTTGGTAAAGGGAAATCATCTTTTGGGCAATGCTTGTTTAGGATTGTGAAGTCGATGCACATCCTCCACTTTCCGTTTTTCTTCTTTACTGGGACAGTGTTTGCCAACCATTCTGGGTATTGTACTTCTCTGATGACTTTTGCTTTCAGTAGCCTCTCCACTTCGGATTTTATTCCTTCTATCTTCTCATCCGACATTTTTCTCAATTTTTGCTTCCTTGGCTTTGTCTTCGGGTTTATGTTGAGACTATGCTCGATTATGGTTCTGCTGACACCCTTTAGGTCTGCAGCTGTCCACGCAAAGACATCTTTATTTTTTCTTAAGAAAGTTATCAAATCCTCCTCTTCTTGAGGGGAAAGGTCTGCTCCGATCGTGACCTCTCTACCTTCGACTCCTGGATCGAGAGAGACTCGCTTGGTGTCTTGTGCTTGAATAGCTTCTTTTACTTTTTCCACTCTGGATTGCGGTGGCCTCTTTTTGATCGATTCTGTTTGGACTTCATCGTTTGTTTGTTTCGTTTCTGCCTGCAAGAGGTTGACGTTTTTCTCGCCTGGGCTAATTCCTTGTTCGATGTCCCTTGCGACTTGCTGATTTCCGAATACTGTGATTACTCCATTTGATGCTGGAAGTTTCATACAGAGGTATGCCTGTCGTACAATGGCTTCGAACGTGTTGACAAAACCTCTTCCGAAGATTGCATTGTAAGGGTAGTACATGTCAACTATGTCAAAAGTGATTCGTTCCGTTCTGGGATTACTCAGGTCCCCCAAGGTTACCGGTAGTTCGATTTTTCCTAAGGCTCGGATTCTTTTTCCTCCGAAACCAATGAGTGGAGTTTCCGATGGTTGTAACAAGCTTCTGCTGATGTTCATTTGGTCGAAAGCACTAGCGAAGATGATATCAGCTGAGCTGCCATCGTCTATCAGTATTTTTGTTAGCTCCCAACCTTCCACATTTGTTTCGATGACCATGGCATCAGTGTGAGGATAACATTGGAGTTTGAGATCCTGCTCAGTGAAGGTTATTGGAATATGCGGCCAATGGGTTTTTATTACTGGGCCATCGGGTAGTATTGCGTGCATTCTTCTGAAGTAGTCTTTTCTTTGTCTTTTGCTTTCGAAGTCGACTGAAGATCCTCCTGCTATAGGCAGAATCATTCCGCGAGAGGGAATAGGACCCTTGGCGGGTGTTGAGTTCGGTGTTGAAGCTGCTTGCATCATAGTTTCGTCTTTTCTTGCCGCAGTGGACTGGATTGAGCTGTGTGCTTGTTGATTTGGTTCGGACTGGGTTTGATGCCAAGCCAAACGAGGCTGGTGGTATGTTGAATAGGATTCTGAATTCGTTGGGAGTTGCAGCTGCGGATTCGGCGTGTTATGGGAGGTGCACTGCCAGGAGTTTGTTTGAACTGTGCGACCTTGATTGTTGTTTTGGTTCATTTCTTGCTTCACCCTGATGGTTATGGGACATCTCCCTGTACTGTGATCTGGGTTTTCGCCATGGAATTGGCAGAACCAAGATCGAGACTGGCTTTCTTGTTGGCCTCGTCCTCTTCCACGACCTCGGCCTCGTCCGCCTCTTCCTCGTGTGGATGAGGAGTTGAAATCTTGCTTCATTGCATTTGATTCGTTATTATGTTGGCCGCTCTCGTTTTCTATGTGAAAAACTTGAGTTGGTCTGTTATAGTTCTGCTTTTCGTATGTGGGCTGCTTATAGTTTCCGTTTGCTTTTCTGAGCATGGCTCTTTCGTTAATTCTTCTCCTGTGATCATCGTCTGATCTGCAAAACTTTTCCATCTCGTGGAAGAGTTCATGGAGGTTCCTTGGTTTGTTTTTGACGAATTCTGAGGCGCATGGCCCTGGTCCCAACCCGTGGATGCATGCATCGATTGCTATTGAGTCAGGGATATCATCTGTTTGGGCCTTCAATTGGATGAAGCGTTTGAAGTACTGAGCTAATGGCTCCTTTTCCTCCTATCTACATGTGAATAAATCTCCCGAGGTTAACAGTTGCCTGTTAAATCCTTGGAAGTTCTGGAGTACTTTTGCCTTGAGTTGTTCCCAGCTGAAAATTGATCCTGGGCTTAGTCTCGTGAACCATGTGAGAGCCGGTCCTTCACAGGCTATGATGAATGACTTTGCGAGGACTAGCTCGTTTCCTCCTGCGGAAGCCACAATGACTTCGTAGCTCATCAAAAACTGCCTTGGATCACAAGTACCATTGTATTTGGGCAAGGTGATGGGCTTGTACGAGGTTGGCCATGGTGCATTTTGAAGGCCTGGAGATAACGGTGAATTCGAGTCATAGCTTCTGAAACCCTCGTTGTAATTCGTTGTTTCGGTGTGGTATTCTCTCTCGACCTCTTGAATGGTTTCTTTGCTCGCATTGAGCTCGCTTTGGAGTCTCTTGAGCTCGTTCTTGGCCTCTGCAATTTTTCGCTCTTTCTCGATTTCTTTTCTTTGGTTCTCTGCTTCCTTCAACAGAGCTTCTTTTTCTTGCTTAAGCCTCTCAATTTCTTGTAGCAGTTGTTCGAGGCTAGCTTCTCCTCGATTTTGGTTATCATTGGTAACGGCTGGCTCCAGTGAAACTTGTCGTTCATCGTTTTCTCTTTCATTTTCGTGAGCTTTGGAGGTCCGTGGATCATCGGACCGTTGCTTTTTCTTTGGTGGCATCGTGAGTTTTGATTTCGATCCTAACACGCGGACGGCGCCAACTGTTGTAACACGGTTTTTCTTGTATTACAAACAGTGAGAAAGTTATGGTTGACTTCTTTTTCGTTCCTTTCAAAAATTGTCCTCTACAGTTACTGTTGACCTGCTATTTATAGGGGTCAATCTCGCATGTTTACCAGACCGTTACTTCCCGCCAGAAATCCTATATCTATCCTAGCTTTTAGATGACCGTTGCTTCCCGCCAATCTTCATCTCAACCTCGTTACAGGAGACAGATTCGTTCTGGCATCTCCCTGTCTCGTGACCAGCCTCGTACTATTGTCTTCTTTGCCTTGACTTCTTCGGTCTTGCTCGAGGCTTTAACCTCTTCGAATTAGCTTCGCGCTCGTCATCTTCGTCCTGACTTCTCTAACTTCGTCTGCGATTTTAACCTCTTCGAAATAACTTCACATTTGTCTTCTTCGTTCTAACTTCTTCAGTCTCGCCTGCAAAAATAGAAAATACGATTCCAAGGGGCGTCTCCCCAACACCAATAAATCATAAGCTAGAGGATACGGTGTCCTGTACATTACTTGCTGAAATTTGGTCTTCGAGCCGAATTGATTTTGAATCACATCGGCTATCTGGGAAGTCCAATCAGTTTGGGAAGCTCCTTGGACTAATTGTTCAACTCTTCGAACTAGTTGGGCCGATTGTTCTACATCTTGACTAGGTGTAATCAGTTGTTTTGTTCCCTGACTTAGGTGTACATTTTCTTGGTTTGGCTGTGCTGATTGTTCTACTCCTTGACTTGTTTGAGGGTCTTTCAACTTCATAAGCAAAAACTGCTCCACGCCTGGTGGTGGATCTTGGTTCATCAGCTGCCCTTGGTTCTGAGGATAAGGAACTTCTGGATGTACTGGATTGGCAAACTGATTTGACATGATCCTTCCTTGCTGTAACTGAGACTGAGGATTATGGAACAACTCAATAGCAGTAGTTGTACCAACTGATGTACTTGCCCCTTGAGTTTCTGGCTGAACTGGTACTGACCCACTAGAGGTAATGTTTGCCGGTCCTAGTTTAGAAGACCAAACTCGCTGGACCACTCCTTTATTATCCATCAATGACCAATTAATTCCATCAGAATGAGGTACCCAAGTCATTGCAGAGTAGGAATGTTTGAACATGTTTAGGAGTAGGAATTAAATATTCAAGAGGCATACCAATTCCAGTAGCAGGATTATAACCACTGACGTATTTTGTCCCTCTTTGTGTCGATGTTGAGGCCAACGGCGGTGTAGGCATGAAGAATGTATTACTCTGAATTGGAGTTTGAATATATGGAATATTATGTTGTGGTGTTGAAAATCCCTCTTGAATATCCTTGGTGCCGATTCTGGCAATCCGACCGGCTGAGATGCCGGCGAATTTCCAAAGACCTAGGCAAAATCAGTAGTTGTTGCAGCTCCAGATGACGTCGAATGATCAATCGGAGGAGGATGTTCATATGTTGGGCCCTTGTATCTGAAATCACCCTCACGGAGTGCATAAACCACTTGATTGTGAACATCATTACTCATTATTTTAGCATAATTCACAAAAGCGTGATGGACAGCTTCATTCACCATCTCCTGCATCTTGCCATGTGCTTCAGCTATAGTGATGGTACGAGGTGCACGAAAATCAATCTTCTTTATAGCTTGATCTCTTTTGGTAGTAGTGAATGACTTAAGGCATGAAAGCGTATGTTCTTCCATTGCCCATGCCAGGTCACCCTTCTGTTCTTCGTTGAGATCATCTTTAATGGTTTCAATGATATTCTGTTCTCCAATCTCAGAATGACCATCTTTCTTCTGCATGGTTGATACTATCGTGTCCCACTGGGCATGCCAAAACTGTGTTGACGCAAAAAGTCAGGAAGTGACCTTCACGTACTGCCACACGAAATTAGTTGTGACCGTGAAAGCTGCGAGTTAGTTTGCTTTCGTGACGTTATCCGTACATTCATTGTCGGCGAGTTATGCTGACTAGGTTCTCGAGGGGATGCCCCGAGAGAAGGGTTTGAGGAGAAGTCGTCGAGAATCTAGAATCGAAGGTGACAAGAGACGATTTAGACAGGTTCAGGCCGCAATATGCGTAATACCCTATGTCCTGTATGGTGTATCTTGTATTGATGAGATGATTTGAGGGGGGTCCCTGTCTCCCCTTATATATGCCGGAGGACAGGGTTACATGGAAACCATATAGGATCAGGAAACTTTTACAAGTTAATCTCTAATTTCCTAATACAGCTTATCCTAACCGACTAGGACTAATCCTTGTCTTGTGCGTCAAGTCTTGTACTTGGGCCGGCCCATAGGGTGGCCTGCCAGGGTTGTTTAGTCCATTAGGACTCTACACCGGCAAGCCCCCGAGCACCTTATCTCCTAAAGAATAGCGCTGTTGAAAATACAGAGTTCTTTGAAACCCGCCAGGGTTGTTTGAAGCCCACAGGATTCTTTGCTTTTGGAAATTGCAACTATGTTGTTCAATAGGCAATGAAGTGCTCATAAATCTTTCCGAATAGGTGCGCCCAATTGGGCAGCCCCCGAGCCTCATCTATCTTTGAAGAAGAAATTCGAGGCTCTTTCGAAGTCTGAATCTGAAGAGAATCAATTTCCGAAGAACTTCGAGTTCTTTTAGAACTCCTTTAAATTTATCAATTGAAGCCAAAAATTTTTAGAAAAATATTTCCTAAAAATATTCCCACAACCCCCGAGCCTAAATTTGAACAAATTCAAATATAGGATCAAGGAAGGACCAAAGTTGAAAAGTACCAAAGTAACGATTCAAAAAGTCAATATAAACCGTTCACCTCCCTTGTATCTGTTCGCACTTGCAAAACAGATCTAGGGTTAGCGACAGTTGCTCTGTTAGCAATCCGAGAACTACGCAAACACTTTCGCAACCTCCTCACGCCTTAATCCCATCAACACCAAGTTTCAAGAAACCACAATGGCTGGTGTTCAAGGATCCAGCCGAAGCAAGAGCGCAAAGAAAAAAGGCGAAGCCATGAAGGAGATTGCGGCATCCGAAGACACAACGCCTGCTGGAGAAAACCAGTGCTTGGAAGATCCAATTAGTGACTGGCCAACAAGCACACTAAAGGAAAAGCACATCAAGAATCTTGAGTCTGATGGATTCTTCGCAACAAAAGAAATCAGTCGATGGAGAAGTGCGCATGGTCATGAGTACCCCATAGAAGAAACCAAAGAAATCACGGTATGAAAAGCCTTTTACGAAGTTGGTTTCGGCATGCCGACCTGCGATTTCTTCCGCCGCGTTCTGCAGTTTTATGGAATAGAGCTATGCCACTTGAGCCCCAACTCCATCCTGAATCTGTCCATATACATCCACTTGTGTGAGGCTTTCCTAGGAATAGACCCACACTTTGCGCTATTCCGCCACCTCTTCAGAGTCAAGGCATCAAGTGGACCATCCCAAGTGGTGGGTAAGGTGATGATCCAATTCCGCCAAGGCATGAAGCCATTATATCTGGAGTGTACCACCAAGGAGAGTCTGAAAGATTGGCAGAAGGAATGGTTTTATGCTTGGAACCATCAACCTCAACTACCCAGCCGTTCCGGGCAACCTCCAGTAATGAAGCCAAATTGGAGTGAATCAGTAGGAGTAAACCAAAAAATGCAGATCCCTGAGTTGTGGAACATGGTCCGGAATCTGAAATCACAAGGTTTGATAGGAGCTGGCGTCTACAGATCTTTCCTGATGAGGAGGATCCAGCCCTGCAAACAACGCTGTAACCCAGGGTACTTGTATGCTGGGGATACTGATCCATCCCGGGACGGCACAGGGGCCTTTTCTGAAAAGAGAGCCATGCAGCTGCTGAAGAAGTACATGGCTATCAGTAATGAAGATATGCCAGAGATCATGGAAATTTCCAAAATCACCATGACTCTCGAGGTAAGAGTTGTATTGTGTGATTTTATAATCCAATGCGGCTTGTATGTCTTCATAATTTGTCAACAGATCCTTAGTGATGAATTGTGTTATTTGTGCAGTATGAAGCCAGGTGAGCACTATACGTCAGCCTTCCTCCTCTAGATTCAACAAATGCAGAGGAAGCCGATGTAATAGCCCAATGCCCAGATCCCAAAATCAGTGATCAGGTTGGTAAACACAATCCATATTCTGATAAGTCCACTGCACCTGAAGAGTCTGACGAACAACAATGCAATATCGAGAATTAGGGTGCTGAAGAACCCGGTGCGAAAGCAGGGACAACCTCCAAGAGAGGTGAAAGTTCAAAAAGAGCCGCAGCTGCAGATCTGAGTGCTCCGGTGCCCAAGAGAGCACGGACACTACCCAAACCTCAGGTGAGGATCATCCCTAGGACAAGGAGAAGATATACTGTGGGGATAACTATTGGAGAAATCGGTACCAGCCAGTGGCAGCGAGGCTGCACCACTCACAAGCCATTATCAGAAGAATAGATCATACATAATATCTTCAACCCTGCCTCGGCTCCATATACTGGTTCAGTACCAGTTGTAGAAGAAAGCAACCCTGCCGGTCCAGTTGCAGTGGAGCAAGAGCCGGAGGAAGAATTCACATTGGGAGAGCCTGAGATCCCAATGCGGCCCGCCATCATGTAAGTAGTCTGGAATTCTTTGCTTGATCTATAGTTGTAAAAATTCATTTTAACCATGAAACTATTATTGTAGAGCTGAGGCAATAGCACCAGTAGCAGTGAGTGCACTAGAGACTTCAGTGCAGGAAGAACCCAGTGAAAACCTGCAAACAACTCTGCCTAAAGTTCAGCCGGGCGTGCAAGCTGTGAACCAACCAGAACTAGCCGAAGCTAAAGTAGAAGTAACAATTGCTGAAGTTCTGGAAGATATTGAGCAACTGGTAACACAGGCCGTAATAGAGGAAACTAAAGTGGAGCACCATGTCCAGATCATTGCTGAGCCCCCGAGCAACGTGGGTACATCCCAATCTGGTGGGGCGGAATCTGTTCCAGAATCGGAATGCTCGAGGGGTAAACAAGTTGAGCAATCAACCCAAGAGCAAGTGATCGAAGAAATCCCCCGGGTACCCACAAGTACTGAAGCTGAAGAAGAGATCGGAAATTTCCGCATCGGAAGTTACAACCCGATGCTGAATCCAAATCTGCAAGCATTCGAATATGTCTTGGACGCAGAGGAGGACAAAGGGCACATCGACAGGGGTCTATACCATACCAAGAGGGCAGTGGCATACTTCAAGTTATGGAGAAGAACCCTGTACATGTCTGTATTGTAAATATGTATCTCATAATTGTATTCTGTAGGCCGTTGGTGAAGCATCAAGGCAGAAGACCGAGTACATCCGTAATATCTCCTTGATGCACGCCAAGGCAGAGCGCCTTCAAAAAGAACTGGACCGAGAGCGCGAGGATCGCAAAGCCCAGGAGGTGGAAGATGCCAATATGATCCGCACGCTGCACCTGCGGACTAAGGAACTGTCCGCAGAAAAGGATGAGTTGAAGAAGAAGCTTGCCACGGCCAAGACAGATCTCAAAGGTACCCTGACCCTAATGTTATCTTGCAATATTTCACCAGTTTGTAGTCGCATTATCAACTCTGTCATGAATCTTTGGAGTAGATGTGCAGCAAAAGCTATCGGTTACTCAAAGCAAGATGACAGACTAGTCCAACTTCGCCAACCACCATGAACAAATGTTGAAGACTATCTCTGTAGAGTATGACACTTCAAAAGAGCAACTCATAGTAGCCATTCAACAACGCAAGGATGCCGATACGCAATTGATACAAATCATTGAACAACAAAAGAAGGCTGCCAAGAATCTTGAAGACACACGCGAAGATAACAAGCAATTATCCGAAGAACTCGTCCAGCTCCGTAAAAATCTCACGGACAAGAAAACGCTGGATGAGAAGCTTGAGCGAACAACCAGGAGGATGACGGAGCTTGAAGAGGCCATGCAGCAAATGAAGAACTCTGATGAAGACCTGGCCGAAGCCTTGAAGCGGATTGCGCTGCTAGAGAAGGTGACGAATCCGGTGGTGAAAGCCTTGGTTCCTGAAGACCCTGCTGCTCTGCAGTCCTTCCTGGAGCGTCTGAAGGCCATGCCTTGACAATTGAAAGCGTACATCAAGAGATCCTCCAAAGCCTGCCTTGTTCATATATTAGCTGTGGTGAAATACAGGCACCCTGAAGTAGATATAAGTAAACTTGTAGAAGGCACAGAGCCAAGCTGCACGGAAGAAGTCTTTAGGGGCCTGAAACAAGAGGCCAAGCCAATTGCCGAAGAAATTGCGCAGAGCCTGAAATTGTAATATGAACCATTAGTCGTGTAATGAATAGTACTTGTTAAATTTCCTGCAATGGAGTGTACATATTTCCGTATATGAAGAACAAACCGAGAGTTTCTAAGAACCCTTGAGTGTCTCTGTGTGTAATACCGGGACTTAGTAAAAAATTTACTTGTTTTTGTAAATTTCAACTATTGAAAAACAACCCTGTGAAGGACCCAAGGGAACCCAGGGAGATTTCTGTAGCCTAAGCTACCTGTTTAAAATAAGTGTACCCCAGAGGGGAACAACGGGAACGAACTGTACGTGGTTTACCAAACAAGAACCCAGTAAGACCCACGGAGCGGCAGCTTTAAGCTGAATAATGTCGTAATGTAGCAAAAAGTTAGGAACAAATCCGTTAACGGCCCCGAAGGAACTTGGACAGACCTCATGTAATTGCTCTGAATTTTCCAAGTCTCAAAAGAACCCAGATAAGGTTTGAACGATGTCACGAAGACAAAGTAGATTGAACACAAACAACCCAGTAATAGGAGTATTTTATTTATTGAATGATATCTCGTTGCCGAAACTACAGTATAGAAAGATCGTGTTGCCGAAGCAACGTTACAAAGAATATCCTACACATAGAATTTGCGTAAGTGTTCTATATTCGAGGGGTTTGGTAAGTCGTCGCCATCCTCTGTTTGAAGTCTGTATGTGCCTGACTTGAGAACTTTAGATACAATAAATGGACCATCCCAAGGCGAGGTGAGCTTTGTGTGACCAGCTGTGTTCTGGATCCGACGTAACACCAAATCGCCAATATGGAACGACCTCGTTCTTTACATTTTTGTCATGGAATCAGCGGATACCCTGAAGGTACGCAGCATTATGTAATAAAGCTGTCAGACATGCCTCCTCAGCCATATCAACCTCAATCATCCGTTGTTCATCCGCTATAGCTTCTTGAAATTCTTCGACACGAGGAGCGCCATGCATGACGTCGACAGGTAGGACTGCCTCAGATCCATATACCAAGATGAAAGGAGATTGCCCTGTAACTTTGCTGGGTTGACATTGGAGGCCCTAGACAACCGGAAAGAGTTCTTTTATCCACCGGCCTTCAGCTTTCTTCAAGGTTCGTTTCATCCGAGCTTTAAGTCCATCAAGTAATATGCCATTGGCTCTTTCTACTTGACCATTAGCTCGTGGATGAGCAACAGAAGAATAGCACACCTCAATGCTATGATCTTCACAATAATCCCAGAACTTGCTGCCTGTGAAGGTGGTACCTAAATCTGTAATGATTTGATACGGTATACCGAAGCGTAAAATCAACTCTTGAAGGAATTGGACTGCTTTCTCAGATGTTGGCTTGACAATCGGAAAGACTTCTATCCACTTCGATAATTTGTCAATTGCAACAAAGCAATACTCAAAGCCCCCAGGTGCTCTGGGTAGTTTCCCAATCATATCAAGCCCCCAGCATGCGAAGGGCCATGACGGAGGTATCAATTTAATCTTATGCGCAGGCTGATGTGAATGATGAGCGAAATACTGACAACCCTTGCAGTGACGAACAATTTCTTCTGCATCGTGTAAAGCTGAAGGCCAATAGGACCCGGCGCAAAAGTCTTTGCCCATGATGGTACGAGATGTTGCGTGATTGCCACATTCACCTGCACGGATTTCCTCTAGAATACTAATTCCATCTTCTTGTGAGACATATTTCATCAGTGCGCCAGAGCATGCGCCACGTCGGTATAATGTATCCCCGATTATCACGTAGGACTTATTGCGACGAACAACCTGCTGAGCTTCTACTTTTTCTTTGGGAAGTTTGTCGTGCAAGATATAATCAATAATTGGTGCACTCCAAGTTACGTCAATAAACATAACCTCAGGAGCTGAGGTTGCAGCGGCGGAAAGTGTTGCTTCAGGAATAGACGGCTTAGAGAGCTCATTAACGGACAGGCCACTGGGTACCTCGGCTCGGGAATAACCTAGTTTGGATAGGACATCTACAGCGACATTGTAATCTCTCTCGACATAATGAAATTCAATGCCGAGAAAGTGCTTCTCCAACTTTCGAACTTCTTCACAGTACGCATCCATGTTCTCATGGTTCCGATTCCAGTCCTTATTGACTTGCTTGATGACCAGCATTGAATCACCATATACCAGTAGGCGCTTAATACTGAGGGTGATAGCCATCTTCAGCCCGTGAAGAAGAGTTTCGTATTCTGCAGCGTTGTTGGAGACGGCGAATTGAATCTGCAGAACATACTTGAGTTGATCTCCTCGAGGTAAAATCAACAGAACTCCAGTGCTACCACCTTCCAACTTGAGAGAGCCGTCAAAATACATGATCCAGTGCTCAGGCTTTGTGGTGGCGACAGGAAGGTTGTGCTCAGTCCATTCAGATATAAAATCAGTGAGGATTTGAGACTTCATGGCCGTGCGCGATCGAAATTCAATGCTGTAGGTTCCTGTAACACCCTGAAAATGCCCATTTAAAAAAAATTAGTAATTAATTGGTTTCCCTATTTGAGTGCTCATAAATAAAGTAGGAAAATAAAAATTTTTGAATAATTAAAAGCAAATATAGGGTATAGAAACATTTTTGTTGCATTCATGCTGGTGCATTTATTTTTGATTGTTGAATTCAAATTTGAATTTGAATTCAAATGAGTGTTTGAATAAAAGAAAAACCTTTACTTTTCTCTCTCTTTTTCCCTCTCTCTTTTCAGCCCAGTTAGCCCACTCCTCCTCTCTTTCTTTTCCTTTTTCTCGCGCAGCCCAGCCCTTTTCTTCTCTTCTCGCGGCCCATCTTCCTTCTCCCGCGCGGCCCAGCAAGCAGCCCAGCCCGCTCCGCGCCTTCTCTCCCGCAGCCGCTGACAGGCCGGTCCCACCTGTCGGCCTCTCTCTTCCCTCCGCAGCGCGCGCCTCCTCTCTCTTCCGCAGTCGCTGACAAGCGGGGCCCGCTTGTCATCTCCTCCTCCTACCTCTCGCCGTGGGCAAGCGGGACTCCACCGCCGCGCCGCCGCGGACTCCGCTCCGCTCACGTCTCCCTCCTCGCGACTTGGCGCGCACGCCAAGGAGCCTGAAGCCCCCATAAATAGCGCCGCCAGCCCCTCCTTCGAGCCGTACCCCCAACCCTAGCCCAAACCCTAGCCGCCGACCCCGAGCTCGCGCCGCCGTCGCCTAGCCCTCGCCTTGCCGCCGCCTAATCGCCAAGAGCGTGCTCAGAAGCTTCACCGCGGGGTAAGCAACGCGCCAAGCCCTTTTTCCCCTCCTCTTTCGCTCTGCAGCGCCCGCGCAAGCTCGTCGGAGTTCTCAATCCGCCGCCGCTCGTCGCCAGCCGCCACCGTCGTCCCATCCTCGAGTAGGACCCCCAAATCGAGTTCCCCGTCTTCTCCTCTCTCTTTTGAGCCAGCCGCGGCGAGGTTTGGAGCCCCGTAGCCCCCAGCCGAGCCTACTCCGGCGAGGTCGCCGCCGCGCGCCGCCGCGAGCCGCCGAACTCCGGTAACCCATGAGCTAGATCTAATCCTAGCCGTTCGATCCAAAACCGATGGCCCAGATTTAAAACCAGTTTAAACCGAGCCGGTTCTCGTGAACCGCGGTTCAAGCCGGTCCATGGTTCGGTCCACGGTGACGTCAGCCCACGTCAGCAACCAGCCGTGGCGATTTTGCAAAAGAGCCCCTCTGTTTTTCAAAAATCAACCCGCGGTCCAGCGCAGTTCAAAAGTAATTACAACTAAATCCTTTTTCTTTCGGTTTAGCCCCTGTCCTTTTGAAAAATCATGCCCGCCGTCCTAGAAGTCGTTTTTACGCCGCAGCCCTTGTGTTTTTATACAAAATTACGTTTTAGGTCCCTGGTTTCTTTCAAAAACACCCCTGGAAGCCTAAAATCTTTACCAGCAAGCCCATAGAGCCCGTTTTTAGCGTAGTTTCTCCGTTTTAACTCCGATTTGAGTGATTTTCGCGCTCACGTGTTCGTAGTGAAGCGTAGAGTAGTTATAAAGCCTTCTTTTCATCTTTTGTTTATGTTTGGTGTACTGTTCTAATTAAATATCTTGATTGCATGTATGTGTGGATGCTTGTGTGATGATCGATGTGAGTAGTTGCTGAGCCGTTCGAGTTCGCCGACGATCCCGTTCTCGAAGATCAAGTACAGCAGCAGTTCTCTGAGGAAGGCAAGTATAACACGGACCATCCTTGTTACCTATTCACCGATTAATCACATAAATCATATGCATGTGTCTAATACCGTTAACCATTAAGGATGTTCCTAGTCTTTACCCTATTCCTTGTTACCCGGGGTTTTATGCATTATGGTTAGATTATGCTACGCGCTGCAACCAACATTTATTTTTAATGTCAATATTGAATTAATGGTTCACTTCAATGATGGTTAAAAGATGCTTTTTAGCAACATGGTTCGGGGAACTAGAGCATGTGCTGTGTGCTTTGTTCTAGTGTCTCTATAAGGTTTGGTCTAGGGAATTAGAGCATGTGCTGTGTGCTTTGTTCTAATGTCTCTCCATAAGGTCCGGTTCTTAAAGCGACAACCCAGGAACCTGTTCGCCGCCGTTGGAACTATAATGGCTCTGGTCTTGGATAACTAGCTTGTACGTCTCTAGCTCGCCAGTGGTTACCGAAAGGCGTATGTGGGGTGCATGGGTGAGAGTATAGTTTGATCCATCGAGGACGGTTTTATCCGTTGGCTATGCCCCGTTAGGCAAAGTCCCGTGATGTAAGCGCCCGAGGTACGAC
The DNA here is from genome assembly GCA_015342445.1 of Digitaria exilis. Taxonomy (NCBI): domain Eukaryota; kingdom Viridiplantae; phylum Streptophyta; class Magnoliopsida; order Poales; family Poaceae; genus Digitaria; species Digitaria exilis. The sequence continues at coordinate 31,417 of JACEFO010002799.1, forward strand.
AGCTTCACACGTTGCGATGATTGCGCTCTCGCTCTGGACGCCATTGACCCCCTCACGTTGCGCCCTGAGCGTACGTCAATCTCGATGCCTCGGGTTATGCTGCCTATGTTGAACCAAAACGGCTACTGTGCTTGTTAGGGTGTTTTGTGAAAGTCCTCGTAACATAAGTTCTTTTGGATTTATGTGACCGGCGGGTAAAGGGCGAAACCTCTGCAGAGTGTTGATCTATCATGATAGCCGTGCTCACGGACACGAGCGGCCTGGATTCTTTTTGATTAGAAGATGATATTAGTAGTTGATGTTGGTTTGTTCTATAATCACTCATACCATTTGTAGTAATTTGGATGACAATAAAACGAAACAACTAAAAGTGCTACTGCAGTTTAACCGTGTCCAGCCTTTTGTCCTTGCATAACCCGTGTTATACTTGTTAAGTAAGATGGTTTACTTACACTTGTAACTATTCAACAAAATCCCGGATGGGTAACAGATGGAGCATTGAATGATCAGTCGCTTGCTGAGTTTCCGGAGGATCTGCCGTACTTCTAAGCTGTGTTCGACCAGTCGGTGTCCCTGTGGATTTGAGGCTCTAACTAGTTATGAAGCGTTTAATAGTATTAAGTCTTCCGCTGTGTTATTTGTCTAAGACTATGTCTTGTGTTAAATTCTGATATAAACTATTTTATTCGAGCATTGTGTTCTCTGTGATTCAATATTTGTAATCTATATGTGTTCTGTGGGCATCCTGGGCACACATATGGAAGCATTCGGATTTCTTGGAAATCTGGGTGTTACAAAGTTGGTATCAGAGCCGTGCTGACTGTAGGATCACAGCCTAGATAGAACGGTCGATTAGAACTTGCTTAATCCTTGCTCTAAAAATTATTTTACATCCTAGAGTTGAGTTTCTATTGAAAAATGGTGTTCTATCCTACCTCTGTCCTTTGAGAAAATTTTCTAGCCCTCCTCTAGCTTTCACTTCCATAGATGGCTCGACAGAGATAGATAGTCCGTAAGAGCGCTCGTGTCTACCTTCTACCCCGCATCGATGAGTACCCGTTGGAGGCACGCAACCTGGACGCCTACATGGAGCTTCTTAGGCAGGAGGCCGAGGAAGGGAACCCCGAGGAGCTGCAGCACCAGTCGGAAGGACCTGCGCCATGTAGTCCAGAGTTAGGTGCACAGTCACCACCCCATAGAAGGACTAGATACAGCACTCTAGCTCACCGCACCACTATCGACCCTAAATGCTAGTAGAGATCAAATAGAACGTTTTTGAGTCAAAACTAGACTAAGAGTGCCGAGTCTTGTGTGAACCTTGTCTTTGAATGCTTGAATGAATTGTTATTATGCTTATGTGTGATTTGGATCTTTGTAATGATTGTGATGAGCGCAGATAAAAGTCTGCAATCATCTAGTATTGGATTAAGGTATAAGGTATTTAGTGGATAGATAGATGGGTTCCTGACCTCTCCTTTGCACATCATCTATCTTTTCTATCGCCCGAGAACCTTATCTTGTCACTGGATTGCTTCTGTTCCTGACACTGGTTCAGACATGACTGTGATTGTGAATGTTGGGATTTTGATTTATGACAGATGGTTGGGACGAGAGGATCGACGGATGGTGGCAATCAGAACCAGAACCAGAATCAGAATCAGAACCAGAACCAGCCGCCCACCATGGAGGATCTAGTCCGCTTGCAGACACAGACGATGCAACAGTTGGCTCAGGCCATAGCTTTGATGCAGCAGAACCTGCAGAATCCACCTGTTCAGCCACCTCCCCAGCCCATCCGGGACAAGAGGGGAGAGTTCTTGAAGGGGCGCCCGCCAAAGTTCTCCCGCGCCAAGGACCCGATGGAAGCAGAAGACTGGATCAAGGCAGTGGAGAGACAGCTCGACATTGCTCAGTGTGATGACAGGGAGAAGGTGCTCTACGCTTCTGGACAATTTGAAGGAGCCGCTCTCGACTGGTGGGTAGCATACCAATATGCGCAACCCGATCGCAACCAGATCACTTGGCAGCAGTTCAGTGATGCCTTCCGTGCTCACCATGTGCCTGAGGGACTGACGGTCCTGAAGAAGAGGGAATTCCTAGCCCTGACGCAGGAAGGAATGAGTGTCACTGCCTACCGTGACAAGTTCCTCGAGCTAGCCCGCTACGCACCGGATGAGGTGTCGACGGACGAAAAGAGGCAAACTCGCTTCCGGAATGGACTCCAGGATGTTTTGCAGCAACAGTTGATGTGCATCACCTTCCCAACCTTCGGTGCTTTGGTTGATGGTGCCCTGATGGTGGAGCACAAGCGCCGCGAGATCGAGGACAAGAAGAGAAAGTTCATGAACCAGCAATCTGGCAGCAACATCCGCCCCCGCTACAACCCCCAGCAGGTGAATCAGCAGCGCACTCAGGGACAGTCAAGCCTTCAGAACCGCAGCCAGAACCAGCAACGTCCCCAGTATGCACCACCCCAGCAGCAACAGCAGCGCTACCAGAACGCGCAGCAGAACACCCAGGCTTCGCGCACTACCCAGGCTAACACCACTCCTGTTAACCCAAGGGCGTGCTACCTCTGTGGTGAACAGGGACACTACGCTAACTTTTGTCCCCGGAGGACCCAGAACTCCACTAGTCAGAACAACAACCAGAAGACAGGACCGCAACTAGCTCAGAATGGGAATCAGCAGCAGGCGCAGGGAAACCGTGGCCAGCAGAACTACTCCAGGGGCAAGCTCAACCATGTGGGAGCAGAAACTGCAGAAGTAGCCACAGATGTGGTAGTCGGTACGTTTTCGGTCAACTCACAACCTGCTACAGTTTTGTTCGATTCTGGAGCTTCGCATGCTTTCATATCCGCTGTTTTCGTGAAAAAGAACTTGATGCTTATGCAACCCATGGGGAACACCATGCTAGTTAACTCACCGGGGGGAGAACTTCGGGCCACATTACGCTGTCCTAATGTAGCAGTTAACATAAGGGGGGTAGACTTTTTAGCACACCCTATAGTCCTAAATTCTATCGGGATGGATCTGATTTTGGGAATGAGCTGGCTAGCAAAGTACGATGCCGTCATACAGTGTTCCAAGCGTGCAGTTCAGTTAGTGGCTCCATCAGGGGAGAAGATTGAGTATCAAGCAACCAAAACCACAGAGCCCGGTCAGGTCAATCATGCTGAAGGCACAGAGTTGAAGGACATTCGAGTGGTGAACGAGTATCCAGATGTGTTCCCAGATGAATTGCCAGGTATGCCTCCAGAACGTGAAGTTGAATTTGTTATTGAACTTATGCCTGGCACAGCACCCATAGCTAAAAGACCATATAGAATGGGGGTAAAAGAATTAAAGAAACTTAAAGAAGAATTGAGGGCCTTACTAGCTAAGGGGTATATTCGTCCAAGTTCTTCGCCTTGGGGAGCTCCAGTGTTGTTTGTTGATAAGAAAGACGGGACACAGAGGATGTGCATAGATTACCGAGCCCTCAATGAGGTCACCATCAAGAACAAATACCCACCGCCAAGGATCGATGATCTCTTTGACCAATTGAGGGGAGCCTGCGTGTTCTCGAAGATCGATCTCAGATCAGGCTATCATCAGATGAGAATTCGGGTGACAGACATCCCTAAGACAGCTTTCACTACCCGGTACGGTTTGTATGAGTTCACAGTTATGTCCTTTGGATTGACTAATGCACCGGCCTACTTCATGTATTTGATGAACAGCGTGTTCATGGATTATCTTGACAAGTTCGTCGTGGTGTTCATCGATGATATTCTGGTTTTCTCTAGAAATGAGGAAGAGCATGAGGAACACTTGAGGTTAGTGATGCAGAGACTCCGAGAACATCAGTTGTATGCTAAGTTGAGCAAATGCGAATTCTGGCTAAAGGAGGTATCATTCTTGGGCCATGTGTTGTCAAATGGAGGTGTCGCAGTTGATCCGAAGAAGGTCAGAGATGTCCTCAACTGGATTCCACCGCAAAATGTCAGTGAAATCAGGAGTTTTCTTGGAATGGCAGGCTACTATCGGCGTTTTATTGAGGGATTCTCCAAGATTGCCAAGCCCTTGACATCATTGCTAGAGAAGAATGCCAAGTTTGTGTGGACACCGCAGTGCCAAGCTAGTTTCGAGGAGTTGAAGAAAAGGCTGACCACTGCACCAGTATTGGTACTGCCAGATGTTACTAAGAGTTTCTCAGTGTATTGCGATGCGTCTCGGCAAGGATTGGGATGTGTACTCATGCAGGAGGGTAGAGTTGTGGCTTATGCATCCAGACAGTTGAGGAGACATGAGCTGAACTATCCGACACATGATCTGGAATTGGCAGCCGTGGTACACGCGTTGAAGATCTGGAGGCATTATTTGATTGGACACAAGTGCGACATCTATACCGACCACAAGAGCCTTAAGTATGTGTTCACGCAATCCGAGTTGAATATGAGGCAACGTCGTTGGCTTGAGAAGATCAATGACTTTGAACTAGAGATTCACTACCATCCAGGGAAGGCTAACTTAGTGGCCGATGCTTTGAGTAGAAAGAGTTATGCAAATGTGCTGACGAGACAGGATTTGCCGGAAGAGCTTAGTCGGGAATTTGAACGTTTGAACCTGGGTATGGTAGCCAACGTGACTGAGCTAGAAGTGGAGTCAACTCTTGAACAGGAGATCCGAAAAGGTCAATTGGAGGATGAGGAGATCAAGGAGTTGATTAAGAAGGTTGGGACAGATAAAGCGCCAGGATTCCGATTGGATGATCAAGGAACAGTGTGGTATGGTAACAGAATAGTGGTGCCAGATCAGCAGCATATCAAGGATGTTATCTTACGGGAAGCGCACGAGTCAGCATATTCCATTCACCCGGGAAGTACCAAGATGTACTTGGATCTCAAGGAAAGATTCTGGTGGTATGGTCTGAAGCGCGATGTTGCAGCACATGTAGCTCTTTGTGACGTATGCCAGAGAGTTAAGGCCGAACATCAGAGACCGGCAGGTTTGCTTCAGCCTATGAAGATACCAGAGTGGAAATGGGAAGAAGTGGGTATGGATTTTATAACAGGACTGCCCCGCACGCAGAAAGGCTATGACTCTATATGGGTGGTAGTCGACCGATTGACGAAAGTGGCTCACTTTATTCCGGTGAAGACTACATACTCCGGTGCCAAACTAGCAGAGTTGTATATGGAGCGGATTGTATGTTTGCATGGTGTACCTAAGAAGATAGTATCAGACCGAGGCAGTCAGTTTACGTCGCACTTTTGGCGCAAGTTACATGAGTCCATGGATACCAAGCTTCACTTCAGTTCCGCTTACCATCCGCAGACAGACGGTCAGACCGAGAGGACAAATCAGATATTAGAGGATATGCTGAGGGCATGTGCATTGCAGTATGGGAGTAGCTGGGATAAGAGTTTGTGCTATGCAGAGTTCTCGTACAACAACAGCTACCAGCAGAGTCTCAGGATGTCACCATTTGAGGCGTTGTACGGAAGAAAGTGCAGGACACCGTTGTTTTGGAATCAGACCGGAGAAGGTAAAGTATTTGGACCTGAGGTCTTGAAGCAGGCAGAAGAACAAGTGCATGTTATCAGGCAGAATTTGAGAACAGCTCAGTCGCGGCAGAAAAGTTATGCAGATGTAAGGCGACGAGACCTCAGCTTCGAGATTGGTGACTTTGTGTACCTCAAGGTTTCACCAATGAGAGGTGTGAAGAGATTCAATGTTAAAGGCAAGCTAGCACCTCGCTACATCGGACCATTCAAGATATTAGAACGGAGAGGTGAAGTGGCTTATCAGTTGGAGTTACCAGAGAAATTGGCAGGAGTGCATGATGTGTTCCATGTGTCCCAGCTAAAGAAGTGTTTACGGGTGCCAGAGGAACAGATTCCGTTAGAAGAATTGAATGTTCAGGAGGACCTTACTTATGAGGAATATCCGGTCAAGATCTTAGAGGAGTCCGAAAGAGTCACCAGGAACAAAGTGATACGTATGTGCAAGGTTCAGTGGAATCGTCATACAGAGGATGAGGCAACCTGGGAACGGGAGGATGATCTCAAGGCAGAATATCCACATCTCTTCCAATCCACGTCCGAATCTCGGGGACGAGATTCATCTTAAGGGGGGTAGGTTTGTAACACCCTGAAAATGCCCATTTAAAAAAAATTAGTAATTAATTGGTTTCCCTATTTGAGTGCTCATAAATAAAGTAGGAAAATAAAAATTTTTGAATAATTAAAAGCAAATATAGGGTATAGAAACATTTTTGTTGCATTCATGCTGGTGCATTTATTTTTGATTGTTGAATTCAAATTTGAATTTGAATTTGAATTCAAATGAGTGTTTGAATAAAAGAAAAACCTTTACTTTTCTCTCTCTTTTTCCCTCTCTCTTTTCAGCCCAGTTAGCCCACTCTTCCTCTCTTTCTTTTCCTTTTTCTCGCGCAGCCCAGCCCTTTTCTTCTCTTCTCGCGGCCCATCTTCCTTCTCCCGCGCGGCCCAGCAAGCAGCCCAGCCCGCTCCGCGCCTTCTCTCCCGCAGCCGCTGACAGGCCGGTCCCACCTGTCGGCCTCTCTCTTCCCTCCGCAGCGCGCGCCTCCTCTCTCTTCCGCAGTCGCTGACAAGCGGGGCCCGCTTGTCATCTCCTCCTCCTACCTCTCGCCGTGGGCAAGCGGGACTCCACCGCCGCGCCGCCGCGGACTCCGCTCCGCTCACGTCTCCCTCCTCTCGACTTGGTGCGCACGCCAAGGAGCCTGAAGCCCCCATAAATAGCGCCGCCAGCCCCTCCTTCGAGCCGTACCCCCAACCCTAGCCCAAACCCTAGCCGCCGACCCCGAGCTCGCGCCGCCGTCGCCTAGCCCTCGCCTTGCCGCCGCCTAATCGCCAAGAGCGTGCTCAGAAGCTTCACCGCGGGGTAAGCAACGCGCCAAGCCCTTTTTCCCCTCCTCTTTCGCTCTGCAGCGCCCGCGCAAGCTCGTCGGAGTTCTCAATCCGCCGCCGCTCGTCGCCAGCCGCCACCGTCGTCCCATCCTCGAGTAGGACCCCCAAATCGAGTTCCCCGTCTTCTCCTCTCTCTTTTGAGCCAGCCGCGGCGAGGTTTGGAGCCCCGTAGCCCCCAGCCGAGCCTACTCCGGCGAGGTCGCCGCCGCGCGCCGCCGCGAGCCGCCGAACTCCGGTAACCCATGAGCTAGATCTAATCCTAGCCGTTCGATCCAAAACCGATGGCCCAGATTTAAAACCAGTTTAAACCGAGCCGGTTCTCGTGAACCGCGGTTCAAGCCGGTCCATGGTTCGGTCCACGGTGACGTCAGCCCACGTCAGCAACCAGCCGTGGCGATTTTGCAAAAGAGCCCCTCTGTTTTTCAAAAATCAACCCGCGGTCCAGCGCAGTTCAAAAGTAATTACAACTACATCCTTTTTCTTTCGGTTTAGCCCCTGTCCTTTTGAAAAATCATGCCCGCCGTCCTAGAAGTCGTTTTTACGCCGCAGCCCTTGTGTTTTTATACAAAATTACGTTTTAGGTCCCTGGTTTCTTTCAAAAACACCCCTGGAAGCCTAAAATCTTTACCAGCAAGCCCCTAGAGCCCGTTTTTAGCGTAGTTTCTCCGTTTTAACTCCGATTTGAGTGATTTTCGCGCTCACGTGTTCGTAGTGAAGCGTAGAGTAGTTATAAAGCCTTCTTTTCATCTTTTGTTTATGTTTGGTGTACTGTTCTAATTAAATATCTTGATTGCATGTATGTGTGGATGCTTGTGTGATGATCGATGTGAGTAGTTGCTGAGCCGTTCGAGTTCGCCGACGATCCCGTTCTCGAAGATCAAGTACAGCAGCAGTTCTCTGAGGAAGGCAAGTATAACACGGACCATCCTTGTTACCTATTCACCGATTAATCACATAAATCATATGCATGTGTCTAATACCGTTAACCATTAAGGATGTTCCTAGTCTTTACCCTATTCCTTGTTACCCGGGGTTTTATGCATTATGGTTAGATTATGCTACGCGCTGCAACCAACATTTATTTTTAATGTCAATATTGAATTAATGGTTCACTTCAATGATGGTTAAAAGATGCTTTTTAGCAACATGGTTCGGGGAACTAGAGCATGTGCTGTGTGCTTTGTTCTAGTGTCTCTATAAGGTTTGGTCTAGGGAATTAGAGCATGTGCTGTGTGCTTTGTTCTAATGTCTCTCCATAAGGTCCGGTTCTTAAAGCGACAACCCAGGAACCTGTTCGCCGCCGTTGGAACTATAATGGCTTTGGTCTTGGATAACTAGCTTGTACGTCTCTATCTCGCCAGTGGTTACCGAAAGGCGTATGTGGGGTGCATGGGTGAGAGTATAGTTTGATCCATCGAGGACGGTTTTATCCGTTGGCTATGCCCCGTTAGGCAAAGTCCCGTGATGTAAGCGCCCGAGGTACGGCAGCTTCACACGTTGCGATGATTGCGCTCTCGCTCTGGACGCCATTGACCCCCTCACGTTGCGCCCTGAGCGTACGTCAATCTCGATGCCTCGGGTTATGCTGCCTATGTTGAACCAAAACGGCTACTGTGCTTGTTAGGGTGTTTTGTGAAAGTCCTCATAACATAAGTTCTTTTGGATTTATGTGACCGGGGGGTAAAGGGCGAAACCTCTGCAGAGTGTTGATCTATCATGATAGCCGTGCTCACGGACACGAGCGGCCTGGATCCTTTTTTATTAGAAGATGATATTAGTAGTTGATGTTGGTTTGTTCTATAATCACTCATACCATTTGTAGTAATTTGGATGACAATAAAACGAAACAACTAAAAGTGCTACTGCAGTTTAACCGTGTCCAGCCTTTTGTCCTTGCATAACCCGTGTTATACTTGTTAAGTAAGATGGTTTACTTACACTTGTAACTATTCAACAAAATCCCAGATGGGTAACAGATGGAGCATTGAATGATCAGTCGCTTGCTGAGTTTCCGGAGGATCTGCCGTACTTCTAAGCTGTGTTCAACCAGTCGGTGTCCCTGTGGATTTGAGGCTCTAACTAGTTATGAAGCGTTTAATAGTATTAAGTCTTCCGCTGTGTTATTTGTCTAAGACTATGTCTTGTGTTAAATTCTGATATAAACTATTTTATTCGAGCATTGTGTTCTCTGTGATTCAATATTTGTAATCTATATGTGTTCTGTGGGCATCCTGGGCACACATATGGAAGCATTCGGATTTCTTGGAAATCTGGGTGTTACAGTTCCGAGATCAACAGCCCATTTGGTGATACGACCCATAGCGTCTTGGTTGTGAAGAATCTCGCCAATAGGTTATCCAGTAAGCACGATGATCTTATAGGAGTCGAAGTGGTGCCGCAGTTTCCTGGATGTCAATAAGATGGCATATAGAATTTTTTGAACTTAGGGGTACCTTGATTTGGAGTCTGAAAGGACTTCGCTTACAAAGTACACAAGCCTTTGAATCTTCTGGAGATGGCCTTCCTCATCTCGTTCAACAACGATGGCGGCACTAACAACATTGGTGGTTGTTGAGATGTAGAGCAGGAGATCTTCACCCGAAAGTGGCACAGTGAGCACAGGTGGGGTAGTAAGGAAAACTTTGAGCTTGTCAAAGGCATGTTGGGCCTCCTGTGTCCACTAGAATTTGTCCTGCTTCTTGAGGAGTTTAAAGAACTCAGTACCACGCTCGCCTAGTTTGGAGATGAAGCGGTTGAGTGCAGCCATGCAGCCTGTAAGCTTCATGACATCCTTGACAGTACGCGGCGGCTCCATGTTCATGATTGTTGCTATCTTTTCTGGATTAGCCTCCATGCCGCGTTCGCTGATGATGAACCCGAGAAGCTTTCCTGACGGAACACCGAAGACACATTTGGCGGGATTGAGCTTCCAACGCCACTTGCGTAAGTTATCAAACGTCTCGGTGAGATCGGCGATTAAGTCCTCGGGGTTTCTTGTCTTGACGACCACATCATCAACATATGCTTTGATGTTACGGTGGAGTTGGTCTTGAAGACAACCCTGTATCACCCGCTGATATGTGGCACCTGGATTTTTCAAACCAAAGGGTATGGTTGTATAACAATATGCGCCATATGGCGTGATAAATGAAGATTTAATCTGATCCTCTTCTTTCAGAGATATCTGATAATATCCTGAGTAACAATCAAGGAAACAGAGAAGGGTGCACCCTACGGTGCTATCAACGACTTGATCGATGCGAGGAAGCCCGAAGGGATCCTTTTTGCAATGTTTGTTGAGATCGGTATAATCAACACACATTCTCCATTCATTAGAATTCTTTTTTCTTACAAGAACAAGATTGGCTAACCAATCCGGATAAAAGACTTCTTTAATGAAGCCGACTGCTAATAACTTAGCTAGCTCTTTCTGGATAGCCTCCCGGCGCTCGGTGGCGAATCTTCGGAGTCGTTGCTTCTTTGGTTTCACGCTCTCGTTGAGGTCCAGCTTGTGCTCGATCAACTCTCTGGGAACCCCGGGCATGTCAAATGGCTTGATCATGAAAATGTCCACTTGGGCCCACAGGAAGTTGACGAGCGCACTTTCCTATGCAGGAGTAAGGGTGGAGCCAATCACCGCCATCTTCGTTGGATCTCCTGTCTAAAGATCAACTGTCTTTATAGCAACTTTGTCTACAGGCTTGATGGCTCGTGTCTTCTTCTGCGTCGGGGCGTCCCCGTCTTCATCAGCGATGGTTGCCACCAGGGGGTGGAGCTCTTGTTGATCAATAGTGGATGCGGCCCTGACGGCGTACTCCACTGCCTCTTTGTCGCAGATGTAGGAGCGTTTGATGTCACCACGAAGGGAAAGAACACCGTGAGGTCCTGGCATCTTCAGTACCAGGTAGGTGTAGTAAGGGATGGCCATGAATTTGGCCAGTGCTGGATGTCCAAAGATGGCGTGGTATGATGTTTCAAAGTCCGCGACCTCGAACTTGATGTACTCGGTGCGGTAATTTGATACAGTACCGAATGTGACGGGCAAGGTGATTTGCCCGAGGGGGATTGCAGCCTTCCCGGGTACAATGCTGTAGAAGGAGGAATCAGCTGGCTGCAATTTGCTTGTATCAAGCCCCATTTGCTTGAGGGTCTTGGCGAAGATAAGGTTGAGGCCGCTGCCTCCATCAATCAGGACCTTGGTGAGCTTGCTATTGGCCACCACGATTTTTAGGACGAGAGGATATTGCCCGGGACAAGTGATCTCTGCCCATTGGTCTTCTCTGGACCAAGTGATGGGGGTGTCCGACCACCGCAGAGGTGTGAACACCGCTGGTTCTACTGCATATGCCTCGCATCGTGCATTCTTGCGATTGTGCGAGGTATCACTGACTGTCAGGCCTCTGAAGATGGCATTGATAGTGTTGTTGACGTCTGGGAAACCTTCATCTCCCTTGTCCTGCTTGTCGTCGCCGTCGCCACCCGTCTTCTTTTTCTTGTTGGGCTTGCTGAAGGTTTCCAAGAGAAGCCAGCACTCATCCATGGTGTGCTTGCTATCTGGATGGTATGGGCAATGCTTTTTGAGGAGTTTGTTGAATTCCTCCTTTCTTTGTTGCGTAGTCTGAGCGGCGGGGACGGACTGAACGGTTGCGACCGTGTTGTTTGGTCGTTTTCGTGGATTGTTGCCATTGCGCTTGAAGGAATCGCGCGGCTGGTCCTTGTTGTCATCTTGGTGCCCTCACCCAGTGTTGGCGGGGCGTTTGCCGTAGCGCTTCCATTCTTGATCATCTGTGTCCATCTAGTTGGCCACCAATTCGCGAAATTCTTCCAGGTCACGAGGGTGACCAAAGTCACGGAAAAGACTACGATCGATCATCCCTTCTTGAAAATAGTCGATGACCTTTGAGTCGGGGATGGGGACGCAGGATGCTTTTATGGCGAAGAATCGTCGGTTGTAATCGCGCAGGGATTCATCTGACCTCTGCTTGCAAGCTTGGAGTTCATATTTACTACCAGGGTGCTCATAAGAACCCTGATAATTTTAGACGAAAGCCTTCTTTGGTGCATGCCAGCTGTCAATAGAGTCTGGGCAGAGAGATTCAAGCCAGGCAAGCGGGCCTTGCTCCATTGCAACAGGAAAGTATAGCATCTTGGAGATATCATCCCCTCCTGCTGCTTCAATTGCTGAGGAATATCAGCATAGCCAGATATTGGGGTCTTGTTTCCTTCAAAGTTGGTGATGCCTGACGGCTTAAACTTGCGAGGGAAAGAGCTGACGCGGATGGTGCGTGTATAACACAGCAACGCGTCGGAGCTAGGCGTCTCACGCCCACCAGTGGAGTCTGCTGCGTGTGAAGTAGCTCGTGTTCTTCCCACTCGAATGTTGTTGATGTGGTGCCTCGCATCGGTTGGTGGGACAACTTGGGAGGGTGCTGGGCACGGGTGTTCCTCGCGGGGCCTATGTGTGCCCTTTGATTTCACCGTGGAGCTACCATAGTGGCTGCTCTGGCGCTTTGCTGAGGGGTACGGTGGTGGGAAGAACTCTTGCTTTTTTGAAGTGGAGCGACATCCATCCAGACGGTCGACCATGACTGTCGTAGCTTCGAGGCGAGCTTTAGCTAGGGAGATGTTGGGGGTGGCTTGGAATCCCTCTAGGACACTCACAGCGAACATAATGTTGGCCGCAGGTGACTTGAAGATGCCTTCGTTGTCGAACTCGTTGTTGAGGTTGTTCATCCTGATATGGCGACGCCTGAGGGCGCGAGAGCGATTACGCTCGATCCGAAGTTCCCTGTCAGCATGCGTTTCTCCATCGACTGTCGGGGTGGCGTCGGAGACAACCTCGTCGTCGCTGTCGTTGTGAATAGTTGCGCAGAATTGGCGAGCTGGGATGTTAGGCCCGGTTTGTTCGTTATCCGAGATAACAGAAAGTTCTCTGCCTTCCTAGAAGGGAAGCAAGGGAAGAGTACCCTGTACTTTGGAGGGGTCGTTCGCTTCTTGGAGAGCGAAGACAGGATCCATGTCAGGCCAATAGACGATAACCCCCGAGGGATGGTCATGACAAGATCTGAGTTGGCCTGGCGAATTTGGTGAAGCTTCCTCATCAGATGAGTCTAGTAGATCGCGGCCAAATTTGTTAACCCGAAGGGAAACTGAGGCGCGCGCGATCTACGCAGTGAAGTCTTCGTCCCACGGGAACTTGAATTGAAGCTCCTGAGAACCCGTGGGGTTGTTACGGTCCTGATAGTAGAACCCCGGTGGAAATCAGAGGTGATCTGGAGTCCACCAGGGAGTCGTGGACGCGTGGGTCGAACCTGCTGCTTGACAAGGGCAGGGTCGGTGTTGTTGTTTGCCCGATCTTGAGTCTGCTTCGGGCGCCATGTACTCTTCGAATAGGATACGATCCAAAGATCGTGTTAGAATTTGGAGTTTTCCGCGATCCTCACGGTGTAACCTGCATGGGTGGCGGTGCTGGCGCAACCGTTTCATCGCGCAGTTCATGATGGAGCTTGCCGTCTTGGTTTGCAGTGCAAATCAAAGAACCGAAGATGAAGGTCGCGCCTTTGTCGAACTTGATGTTGATGGAGGCGCTGAAGGATGCCATCAACTCTTTAGCGAGTTCTCGATGAGTAGATCCCACGGACGGCGCCAAAGTGTCAGCGAGTTATGCTGACTAGGTTCTCGAGGGGATGCCCCGAGAGAAGGGTTCGAGGAGAAGTCGTCGAGAATCTAGAATCGAAGGTGACAAGAGATGATTTAGACAGGTTCAGGCCGCAATATGCGTAATACCCTACGTCCTATATGGTGTATCTTGTATTGATGAGATGATTTGAGGGGGGTATACCGGAGAACAGAGTTACATGAAAACCGTATAGGATCAGGAGACTTTTACAAGTTAATCTCTAATTTCCTAATACAGCTTATCCTAACTGACTAGGACTAATCCTTGTCTTGTGCGTCAAGTCTTGTACTTAGGCCGGCCCATAGGGTGGCCTGCCAGGGTTGTTTAGTCCATTAGGACTTTACACCGTCATTCATGATTCGTGAACTATCTTTGGATTTATACAAAAAGATTGCCATGTGCCTTTATGATTCCTTTGTGTTGGCACCCTGGTTACCACGCTTTACGGCAGCAGCAATGTGGGAATAAGGATGGTCTTTAGAGGCTTATAGGTACCCATAGTCATTGTGATGGTGGTCATTATAGTGGTCCAGTATGAGCTACCCATATGGCTATGAGGTGGCCATAAGAATAAAATAGTCTTTTATCTCTTGCTTCCCCCCTCTTGCTTCCCCCCTCTGATCATCTATCTCATGCCCATCTCTCTTGCACAGCCGTAGAGTTTGGGACTACTTTTTTCCAGTGGCCCCACCCTTACTACCTGCTTGTGGACTCAACATTGTGCAGTTTGAAATAAATCTGCAGCCTACTGTAGCATGGCCCACGCTTAAAGACCAGTTGGGCAATAAACATTGCTCATGCCCTAGTTTGGTGCTTATTGTCTTCACTGTTCAGGGCTGCTTTATGCTTGTGCTTTCTCGTTGTTTTTGGCGCAGGCCTTTCATTGCTGAGTGGTTGTGGTATATGCCATCAGCTTATTCATGCTGAAGGTTTGTGTCGTGTGCTTTATTAAAATAACAATTGCAGTTTGTGCCATTCAAGAACTGAGCCTACTTCTTTGTGCCACTTGTCAATCAAGGGCAGTATCTTTGAGACACGTAAGTACTAGAAATTGATGAAAAACTATTTATCAGTAATCATGGCCCTTATATTTGAGAAGTGCAATAGCTATCTACATTTATAGTTTAGATGTGTGATACATGTGCATGAAGGCTCGATAAGATGGTCTGAAATAGTAACAGTAAAATAAATAAAATTATTATGTTGGCAGACATACATGCACGCGCCTACCCAGTAACCTTTCATGCACGCTCGTCTTCTCTTTTGTGAAAAGATCCCCACCACTGCCGGCCACTCGATAAGGTCGGAAAACGGGACAATGATGTCTTCAAAAAAGACAATCAAGCTTGAGCATAGCTCAACCTTAGCAACAGAGACCGGTTTTGTCAACATATCAACAGGACAAATTTATACTTGATGTCAATGTGCTTAGTCCTGACTAGGAGACAAACCCTCCTTTCTCTTGTAAAGCTATTTGCAACAGACAGTCTTCTTCCCCTTTGGCAATGACACACCCTCCCAACTGCAATTCTTCTCGAGAGATTGCATCTCCTCCGACATAGCTGAAATCCACTTCTCACGGTCAGCACAATCAATAGCTTCTCTATATGTTGTTATCTCATAAGTGCTATCAACCTGTTCAGCACAACTCAAAGCATAATAAGTCATATTACATTCTTCAATAAGACGGGGTTTAGGTCCACAACCCCTCATTTGCTTGTCATGAGCAATAGGAACATCCTCCTCTAGCTGCAAAACAGGAGGTGATTGCTGAATATCATCACTATGTGCTTCATTATCAACAACATCACCCATGGTCTCCACCCGCACACTGACATGATACAATTCTCCTGCTGAATTTTCTAGAACATGATCTGAGGATAATTTATCAGTAAACATCACAGATTCATTGAAAACAACACTCCTGCTCATGAAAGTCTTTCCTGTTTCAGGATTCCACAATTTATATCCTTTAACTCTCGAACCATAACAACGAAACAGACATTTAATAGCTCTAGGCTCTAATTTACCATTGTCAACATGAGCCTAAGCAGTGCAGCCAAAAACTTTTAACTGTGAATAATCTGCAGGTGTACCAGACCATACCTCAATGGGTGTTTTTTTATTGAGTGGAATAGAAGGCAACCTGTTTATCAAGTAACAAGCAGTGTTCGGGGCCTCTATCCAAAAATGCTTATTTATCTTGGCGTTGGACAACATACAACGGGCCTTTGAGATGATAGTTATGTTCATGTGCTCAGCCATACCATTCTGCTGAGGTGTGTACGGGATGGTATGATGCCCAACAATGCCTTCTTACCTGTAATAATCATCAAAAACATCCGAACAGAACTCTCCACCATTATCAGTACGAAACACTTTTTACCTTCTTCTCAGTTTGTCTTTCTATCATGATCTTCCACTCTTTAAATGCAGCATAGGTATCATCTTTATTTTTCATAAACTAAGGTCATACTCTTCTAGAGTAATCATCAATAATGGTAAGCATGTAACGAGCACCACCAAGAGAAGGCTTACGGGAAGGACCCCAAACATCAATATGTACATAATCAAGAGTACCTTTGGTGATGTGAACAGAGGTGTTGAATTTTACCCTCTTATGCTTCCCAAAAACACAATGCTCACAGAACTTCCTATCACTCAGAGTACAGCCAGGGAGGAGGTCTCTCTTCATCAATTCTGCCATGCCAAGTTCACTCATGTGTCCAAGACGCATATGCTAAAGGTTAGTCTCTGCATTATTGTCAGCAGTAGCAGCAGAAACAGAACCACCATGCAAAGTTCTACCTCTAAGGACATATAAATTTACAGAATTCTTATCACCAATAAGCCAAACAAGAGAACCCTTTGATACCTTTAAAACTCCATCAAAATCGGAGTATCTGAAACCTCTTTCATCAACTGTGCTGATCAGAATAAGATTTCCGGTCATAGTTGGTATGAACCTCACATTCTCCATAGTGCGAATCATCCCATCATGAGCCTTGATCTGAACAGAGCCAATGCCCACAATTTGACACGGATTATCATCACCCATACACGCAACATCTTCCTTCTGCATAGGTTTATAAGAACCAAACCAATCTCTGTTAGTGCAGATATGAAATGAACATGCAGAAGCCAGAATCCGTTCATCATGACTAGAAACACAAGCATCAATAGCCAGACAATCTCCAGAATTAGAACCCTCACCAGTAGAGACAACAGATGCCTTACCATCAGGATTATTCTTCCTCTTCTCCTTATTCTGAAGCTTAAAGCAATCCTCAATAAAATGAGTCTTCTTCTTACAATACTTACAGAACTTCTTGGTGATGGGTTGTCTAGACACGGAGCGGCCTCTACTCTTATCACGCTCATTGCCATCATTGGAGTGGTCTGCCTCTAACATGGAGTGCATCACCCTTGGAGGGCAAGGACCCACCATTGTGCACCATGCCTTTCATCTTCTCCTTGGATTGGAGTGCCTCATAAACATCCGTTAGGGTTAGTTCATCACGGCTCAAAAGTACGGTGTCACAAAAATTGGCAAATGAATTTGGCAGAGAACATAACAGTAAGAGGCATAAATCCTCATCATCATACTTAACCTCCAACGACACTAGGTCGGCAACAATCTGCTTGAAAACAGATATGTGCTTTAATACCGAACCACCCTCCTGCATCTTGAGCGTGAACAACTTCATCTTCATATGCATCTTACTGGTTAGATCCGTGGACATTAAGATCGATTCCAGTTTGAACCAAAGTTCTGCAGCATTCCTTTCCTGCAGACACTCTTGCAAGATATCATTAGAAAGATGAAGCTGAGTTAGAGACAGAGCCTTACGATCCTTGCGCTTCTCCTCATCGGACCACGCCTCCTCCTTTTTTTCTTGCCGAAACCATCCAGCGCCTCATCCAGATCATTGGATTGTGCCAGAACGGCCCTCATCTTGACTTGCCACAACGCGAACCTCGTGCTATAATCCAGCATTGGTAGATCATACTTCATCAAAGTCATTGCAAAGGAATAACAAGAAGAAATAATCTGTAGTAATAAATCTAGGTGCGTTACTGTGTAACCCTAACAAAACCTGCAGCCTGTGTATTACGTTCAGCGAAGAACTGAAAACCTCCTGGTAGATCTCCGTGTGGCCGTAGCAAAATTTGCGGACCGAATTTTCAGCGGAGCTTCTCACGAACAGGAATCGTCTGCGGGACGGAGACGCCTCCTCCTTTTCTCGATGCGCGTGCACAGCAGCAGAACAAGGAGTTGATGACCGACACACGGAAATTGATTCGGTTAACTCCACGATAGACGCAGAAACAACTGCGACGAGACACAGGACCGCCGCCGCATAGCAGCGCAGCAGATTAATTCAACGAACGACGGCAACAACAACGCAGTTTTGGAAACGCGAGACCAGAACGATCTCCGCTTCCAAAACAAACTCCGTCTGGTAGTCGAGGTAGCGGTGCGGCGTCAAGGATTGCTCCACGGAGGAATCAAGCGATGGCGACGCAATGAATGGGACTAAAACCCTAATTTTTTTCTTGACAATTGAATCTCGTAACAGGCTCTTGATACCACTTGTTAGCAAATAATGCGAAAACAAGATTTAACACGAGACACAAATTTAACGTGGAAAACCCTTACGGGAAAAAAACACAGGCGGTAGCTAGCAAGAACTTTACTATGTGGAGGAGTCAGGTTACAATGTGTGGCTTAGCAAGAACTTTACTATGTGGAGGAGTCAGGTTACAATGTGTGGCTTATAAGAATAAAATAGATCACTAGGTGGACACCCCCAATAGCGACCTGGGCCAAATGGGCCTTTGACTTGTGATAAAATTGGATCACAACTCAACAAATAATTCTTCTAGTTCTTGCATACATTGGATGGACAGCATACCCAACTTCTTGTTGGCCTCCGCAACTTTCATAATATCATGATTGCCATCAATGAACCGTTGGGGCCGTTAGTTCACGTTGTAGACCCAATCTCCCGCTACTAAAAAAACATTTAAGGAGACAAAAAAGAGCTCAGAGATGGACACAAAATCCATCTATTTCCATTAATCCCAAGCATTAACAAAGGTGGACAACTTTTATTAAAACAGGCGTTTGTATTTGACCGTCTCTGAAAATCGATTAACGAAGATGCATATTTTAAAACAACTGCGTTGAAAAATCATCTATTTTTTGAGGCGGACGTTTTAAGTTGTCCGCCTCGGTGCATTGGCTTTTGAAGGCCAACACCTTTTAAAGCCCGCCTTCAAAAATGACGGGGCTCAATCATGTCCAGAGAGCCCGTTAACAGGTTGCGTATATATGTAGGGCTGTTAGGGAATCGTCAGTTACATTGTGGACTCGTTTAATAATTAGTAGATGTCAAAGTACGATTATCTTTTGAATACACAAGTTATAGCTTGATCAGTTTAGAAGTCCGTGGAGTATTTATTTGCTATTATTTCTATTGCACTTTAATGTTATGAAAAGAACAAACATCACTGCTGCCGTTTACTTAGGTCATGGTGTTTCTCTTGCTGGTTCTTAGTATGGACTATAGGAACGTTTGTTCTTGACTTATTCATGTTTGATGTTCTCTTGCCGCCTTATACTGAATTATATGTTGCAAAACATTTGGTAGTGCTTCGGATCGTCGGTAGTCCTTTGATCTTCTTTGGTAAAGAGGCAAGTGAATGTAGCGGTGGTTTCCTATCATTTTGGCTAGCTATTTTTATCACCTAAACTTTGATATTCAGAACCTTACCACTCTAATTATAATCTGAGTACTTGTGCTAAATGGAGGATATTTATGCCTTGTTCCTTATCTACTCACTTGTGGTTTATTGTCATATTTCTATTATAAACGAAGTTGAAATTGTGGATGTTTTATTTCTCAATATGAGACATGTGACACATATCATGAGCATATCATCTCATTTACATTGAAGTTTGTTGCAATCTAATGGTTGCAATTGTACCGGTACACATCGTGCGTGGCCCGTGAGAAGGGATGCGATGTAAAAGTGGTCATAGCATTGCATCCATATGCATTTCTTTTGCATGGAAGTGAATAACATAATATGTCACCTTCGAGTTTAAGTGCGTTTACATGCAGCATTTGGATATGTTCTATTTTTTAACTATTATCATGGTGGTTTTGTAAAGTCTTACTCTTGATATTTTAAACTGATGCTTAATGGTACTTGTGGTTAAAATAGTTTGTCAAAACAAATTTGCTTGCTGAGATTTTTATCTCACCCTTGCATTACTTTTTTCAGGTTCTTGATGATCGCTAGAAGGGAAAAGAGGTATTAGCTGCATGTCACACTTCATCATTTATAGACCCCCTTTGTGTTTAACCATAGTGAATGTTTTGTTATTGGAGGATCGAGCTCTATTCTTAGAGTGCAGAGTGGTTGTTAAATTTTTATTCTGCTTGAGTCATATATCTAGGATGTCTAATATGCTAGTGTGGCTCTTATATAATTTATACCTTTGTTATTGCTTCCTCATTGCTTATTTATACAAAGGAGATGCTGCTGAATTTTCTATTTATTGAATTTCAGCTACTGTTGGTGTTTTTAGTTGCATCCCAGGGTGTTGGTGGATTCTACGGTGTTACAGTTGGTAATCAGAGCCAAGGTTATAGGTTATAGGTGAATTTCTTTTTGCTAATACTGGACTCGCTCTAAAACTTGATACACTTGCACTTGTAGGATGAGAGTTGTTCTTTTTTCCTTCTTGTTTATGATTGTGGTTATGAGCTGATCATGTTGTGTGTTATGTATATACCTATGCTTAGATAGCATGGACGAATAATTCATTATAAGTTTTGAGAAGTTTGAAACTTCTAGAATTAGTATAGTCCAGCAATGCAGGTGAGTTGAGTAGAGGCCCCCTATGATGTCTCTTCTGCATTGCTAAGTGAGATTGCCTGAGTGTTAGGGTCGTCCCAACTATTTATATTCGAATTAAATTGTTGAGTGACGGATGGATTGGCCACCATACCCTGCACCCTATCAATGTGATCTCGATATATCAGACACGTGGGTCGTTGTGTCCCTTGCCCATTGAGTGGAGTAGCGATGCTTCAACTTGACCTCCCGCTTATTATCTTTCCTTACAAAGTAAAAGTCTTTAGCTTATCGGAGGTATGACGAGAAGTGCACCTATATAGATTTATGAGAGTTTATGTGAGAGAGTTTTGATTGTGTCATCAAGAAGTAAGTTTTTAAGCGCCAGTGCGTAAGGTGGTGGTTTCGATGCTATACGTGTCTGTTGACGAAAAAGACAGGAAGTGACCTTCACGTACTAGCACACGAAATCGGTTGTGACCGTGAAAGCAGGCATACATGTCAATCTGGCCTGTTGATTGACAAGGAAATTAGTTGTTAAATAACAAGGCAAAATCAGCTAGGGTTCAGATTAGCGATGTAGATAGAATGGGCAGTGAATTCCGATCTGTTGATGAAAACCCGGCTAGATCAACTGATCCGATGTGAAGCAGAGTAAGATTACTAAAACGTAATCTAACAAGCCAAACAGATCAATACCTAGAACAGATCTAATTGGTTATAATAGGTCTAACATAAAAAAAAGCCAAATAGAATTGGTTCTAAGCTGGATAAAGGTTGAATAAAACCTAAACAAATTAACAACGATACGCCTATTACTAAAGCCTAGATATCTATTCGATAACTATCAAATAATTCCAAACAAAACAACAGCGATGTGTCGGTTGCTAAAGCTAAGATCTTACTCAGTAATACGGGACTTATAGGTAAGCCTTGAGATTGAGATCACCCTCGACGTGCCCAGAAGAACTCGCGAAAAGGAAAAGACGAAGCCGTCAATGGTTTTGTAGTTGTTGGTGTGTACAGACTTTCTTGACCACTGTTGGCGCTCCTTAGCGATATACTATTATTGCCATTCTAACCCGCTACTTGGCACATGAAATAACCCTGTTCTCGCATATGCACATATTTTTGGAGGATTTTGGTTTATGCCTGTTTTTGGGCTATAAATGAGCACTTATGGACGAAGGCCAAGATCATCACCAACTTCGAAGGATGTGTAAGAGCAAAGGTTTGAAGAATATATTTAGATGATTTTGGGATCTAGGCAAATCACGCAGAGATTTGGAAAGTTAGAAAAGATCCAATCTTATCCTGAAGGAAACAACGTCAAAAAGGGCCACATATGTGAAGGACATAAGCAAATAAAGTTGCAAGGAGTCTACATGCAGAAGATGAGAGAGAGACGGGCCAAAAACGGGCTAAGCTGGCAGGCCCAATGGCCCCCTAGCCAGCGGGCCTAGGGCCTTTTTGCACCATCTTGGCCTCCCCTTCGACGGGGGTCTTCCTCGGACTATTAAAAGCTTAAGTCCCATAGAAACCTATACCTAATTTTGACCAGAGAGCCGCCGAATCAACGAAGACACACCGGAGGAAGCCGACGGCAGCAGCAAGATCAGAGGAAGGCAAGGATTCTTTGCTGAGGCCTTCTACGCCAATGAACTCTGTCATTATGACTAGCTTCATGGGCTAAAGTCCTCATTTGTTCATAGGGTTGTAAGGAGATCTTAAGTTGTAATCGTCGAACCTTATTTTGGATCTTTGCCATAATATTCTTGTGTTCTTATTATCTCGATCACAAATTACCCTTGTGTAGTGACGGTACGCGGGGGGAGGGGGAAGGGTTGAGTTTGGCGTAGGTTAGACTGGTGCTTTGTCTTGGTGGTTGCTTCTCTAAGTGATCCTAAACCCTATGGACACATGCTCTCTAAATCTTGTGCACACATAATCATGGAACCGTTGCTTTCTAAACCCTAGATTTGTTAGATTAGATTCATTGATCTTAGTTTTATTCTCTTTAATTCATATTAGGTTAGGTTTAGTTTTCATTCATGATCACCACTTAAAATAACTCTCGATCAACAATTTTAGAGGTGAGTTCAGCGTAGCAACTTACTTGTTCCACAGATTGATAAACCTTTGGGATACTCTAAGAGAAAAGCTGCAACCGAACCAGTCGCTTGAATTTCGTAATTGACTTTTTAAGGAGAGTCAACAAGCTTTTCTGGTAGCGTTGCAAGGTCGCTATTTATACCCTAAAACCACGACTCCCAATCGATTACGGTATTCATAACTTGATGTAAAAGAAAAGACTCTTTCCAACCTTATACGACCCAGACTGTAAAACATTCTACAAGAACTGACTCTTTATCTCAGTCCATTTTTAGTTCACCCAACGGCCCTGGACTATCCACGTCATTAATCCTCTGTGCTGTTTCTGACCTTGTCTCGCATCTGGCTTGCCCATGTCACCTCATGAGACTTCGATTCCAATTCACCCTGGCCTTCTTTTCCGATTATTGTTTCTTACGCAGATTCCGACTCCATTTTTGATTTCGCATGCCTTTGCTTTATTTTGACGCTGAGATAAATCCTTGTCAAAAATGGTGTCAATAGTGTCATGCTTCAAGTGATAATGGTTATGTGTTGTCTTCCTTGAATTTGATGGGTTTGCCTTTCTGACTTAATGTTTGTAGCTATACTTGCTACTACTCATAGATGTGACCATCCTAGTGCTAGTGGTCAGCCTAATTCTTAGGTTTATGTTGGTTGGACAAAGTTACTTGTTATGCATGTGGGATGATTGTACAAGGATGCGGGGGCGGGGGGGGCGTCCAACTGTTGTGGCGACTATGGGTGCCTCGTAGGTGGACCTCAACCACCTCTAGATGAAAATGATGTCCCAAGGTTGGTTCTTTGGTTAGTGCATTATCTATACAGTGGACTGCCTTGAAGCTCAACAAATTTTAAAGTAGTCTTACTGGAGTGGAGGCAGCGGGTTGGCTAACCAACACGCTAAACAAGATGGATGCATTTGATGTGGTATGCTAGGTCACCATTCGTTTAAGGCTTTGAGCACACATCAAAGGGAGAGGTTGAGTTTTGGTGAAAAGGTTACCTAAGTATATTGTTGTATGAGTGAATTCGAGGACGAATTCTCTTAAGGACGGGAGAATGTAACACTCTGAATATTGTGAAGATCAAATTTGGTGTTTCTTTTGAAGAAAAGGCAAAAAAATTTGGAATGTTGACCATGGATATAAGAGGCACAAAAGCTGACTTTTATAATCGTTGCTTGGACCAATGATTGAAGACTACTGTAGCGATCTCACCCGAGAAATGGGCCCACTTAAGTATATTCCACCTTCCATTGGTGCTAATACACGAAAATGTTCCCAAGTGCGGATTCGACCGTCGAGTCAAGCTCGACTAATTGCTACTGAAGATCGTCCGTCCATACACTCACTCGAAGGCGAGTTCCAAAGATCACATCATTCCACAATTCAAACTACAACAAGTCTTAGAGTTATTACAACCAAATTGAAATGATAAGGTAGATAAGATAGTTCGAGTTCATGCAGCGGAAAATAAACGAGATACTAGCGACGATCCATAGTATCGTCACGATGAAGTCAGCCGTGACGCTACTCCTCACGATCCTCGGGAGAGGTCGGCTCCCACTCGATGCTGTAGCCAGGAGTAAGCTGGGAGGCCCAAGCCATAGAGGCAGCTACCTCCTGAGGGGATGGTCCTGAAAATTTAGCCACAAGCAAGGCTGAGTATACTAGTTATACTCAACAAGACTTAACCGACTGGTGATCACTACATCACCGACTCCTAAAATGAGGGGCTGTTTGGCTAGTGGGGTTCTTTTGCCAAAAGCGACTAAGCTGTTTTCTACTTTCTTTATTTTGATTTTAACTTCCTTAGTCTATCCATTCTAGGTGAGCCTAGCTAAACAAACAAGTTTTGCAATACAATTATTCCATACAAAGATTTCATCCTTCCAAGTTTCACTTCATAATATGCCATACATCGGTCAAGCAGTCTCATTAACCGCGAGAAGCGGACAGTTCGAACCGAATTTACTACCTGGCCAGGGAAAACCCAAACATACGGAATGGTTGGAAATGCCAACACACCCCAATCCTTTCTCCTCTCTCTGCGAGTGGCTCCCGAGTCCCAATGCCTCAGGGTAAAGGTTTACCACTACTGGGACTCACGCAACTACCCTCATGTGCCCATGGGATAACGTTTCCAAGACAGAGAGCTGTCGGACCTGCTCGCATCAATCGGATACCGGGACTTACCGGTCCCATAAACCGTGCATATGTGTGGTACGTTCAAACGCTTGACACAAAAGTACCACATGTTTCCACTTAAAACATCGATAGACGGGTATCTACAATCATCCGCCCATCGTCTCTAGTGTTTCTGATATGAGTAGTCATACAACTCCTATATCTCGCGAGTGTCGGAAAACCCTTGACTTCTATCGTTCTTAAGCATAGCAACTATCGAACCTAACATACTAGTGTTCAATCAAAGGAACATATGATCATGCACTCTAGGGTTTCATTCAACTCCTTGAAACTTAAATGCACAAACATATAATCAAATAAATTGCGTAAGTAAAGTTAGGTTATGCTCCGGGGCTTGCCTTCCGGCTCGAAGCGGTACTCCTGCTCGGGGCTCGGATCCACGTGCACCACGTTCACCTCGGACTCCTGGGCGATCTCCTCGGCAGCGGGGACTAGCTCGTAGACTCCGTCGGCGAGACCCGAATCTACACGAATGCATGAAATGCTTAAGTATCGAGATTTAATTAGGGAGTGTTTATTTAAATCTTGTTTAGTGAGTTGGAAAGGATAAACATTAATTATAAGTGAATATACCCTTTTCATTTTGAACCTTTACTTTGATTTTAGAGTTTTAGGTTTTTCTCTTTTCTTTTCTTTTTCTTCTCTTTTCCTTTCTTTTTCCTCTCTTTTCTTTTCTTTTTCTTCTCTTTTCCACTATTTAAGTCCTTTTTCCATTATTCAAAAGGTGAACTTAGGAATATTATTTTTAGGTGTCACTTGACCAGAGGCTTGCTCATGCCAAGGCAGGAGCTTAGCCCAAAATTTGGCTCAAGATAATTTTTTTATAATTTATTAAAATTATTCTTATCTTTTTGTCTAAAATCAAACTAAACTCCTACAAAAATAACTACAAGGTTTTTTTCCAAACCACTTGGCACAGTGACTTAGGGTACCAAGGGTGACCTCTCTGCAAGTTTGCATGTGATTTTGATTTATGGTTATTTTTGTGGAATTTCACCATGGTTAAACTACCGAAAATCATTTAGCCATTTTCCAGTGTCCAAAATTTATCATTTTCATTTTTCTAAGGTTTCTTATGTCTTGATTTAGTTCCTGTGTGAAGGAGATGATTTTTCACTGAGTACAGTATTTTCTGTGATTTATTTGCCAAAACAGCAGGGTATATGTTTGGAAAAATCATAACCCTAAATCCACTGGGAATTTTTGTGCACCCTTTGCGCATTAGGCTAATGATAACCACCCTAACAACATATCCCAAGCTCAGCTCTAGTGCATGTATAGATTTTGAACTATGATGAAAAGTGCTCAAACTAAAATGAATTTATATTTCAAAATCTACAGCTCAACTGGGTGAGGTGCAAAGGAAAAATTTGTTCTTCTAGATTCACTGGTCACTACAAAATTGGTTTGGCATTTTTCTGATTTTTCTACGATTTTCTAAGAATTTTTGAAGATCTCAGCGAATTAATCCAAAAATATAGAATCTATTTTACGCGGCTGACCCTAGAGTTTTTGAAACCCTTACGAACAGGTCCCTACATTTTTCGCGCAGCCCCCTAGAAAGAGGTTGAAGACACAACCGTGTCCTCGAGTTCGCCGGCGTGGTTACGCCGGCCAAACGACGGCGAGACCGGGCCGGGGAAGTGGGGGGAAATGGAGAGGGGCTCACCGTGATTCGTTTGAGCTAGGTCTCGAGGTCGGGGATGGCCGGGAACAAGGTCAACGACGGTGGTGGCGGCTCGGCTTGCTCCGGCGAGCGGCTACCGGCGACGTCGGGGTCGGAGAGGCTCGGGGAAGCGGTCGGTGAGCACCAGCGTGGCACGAGGAAACTAATGGTGCCCTCGGTTCGGCCGGAGGTGGAGCGTAGCGAGCTGTGCGCGTGCCCGGCTCGGCGGCGGAAGCCCTGCGAACTCCGGCGAGCTACGCCGGTGGCTGCGGTGGCGGAGAGGGGTCGGGAAAGGGTCGGGGAGTGGCAGTGGAGGATGGGGAAGCTCGAGAGAGCCTTGGTTTGGCCGGGGGAGCAGTGGAGAGGGCTGTGCACGTGAACGAGCTCGGCGGCGCCTCTGCGAACTCCGGCGAGCGTTTTTCCGGCGAGGAAGGGAGGGGAACTGTTGAGGGCTTAAGTAGGAGCGAGAGGGGAGTAATGGGATGCTCGGGAAGCACGAGATAGAGACCGGGGCAGCTCAGTGACGTCTCGCAGCGACAGAGGCTTGCCGCGGCCGTGTTGGCGCCGTGCGCGGCGTCAACGCGGCGCGCAGGCGTGCTGCAGCCGCAGGCTCGCGTGGGCGAGCGAGAAGACAGGCCAAGGGAGGAAAAAGGAGCACGCGGGGGCGCAAAAGTCGCGCTTTGGACCGGCGGGCAACGGCGGCGACGGCAAAACCCGGCGGTCCGCGGCGGCGACGCGACGGCGAGCGCGGAGTCAGCGCTACAGTGCGTCTCCGGCCATGAGACCTTGCCAGAGGCGTGCACCGTGAGCGGGGACACCCGGCCATGTCACTTGTCGGCTCAAGCGAGGCCGGACGGCGGCAGGCGCTTGCCGGCGGCGAGCGCGGCACGCGCGGGCGCGGCGCTGTCAACCCGCGAGCGCGTCGTGAGCGGTGCAAAGGTCAACTGATTGGCATGGCTCTAATTTCAAAATTTTGAACATGACTCGAAAATCTTCCAACATGAAAGTTGTTTAGAATTTCATGAGACACGTCCCTGCACTGGAGATTTTGAGAAAAAGTTGGAAATTTGGCCGTAATTAGAAAGGGGGTAATTCCCTGTTTTGAACTGAATTTTTGAAATTCGAGGGGCTAAATGGCAAAATTGGCCAAAGTGACCAAAGGGGAAAAGTTCAGAAATGTGATGAAGAACAACTTTGCTTTTTGGAGATTTTGATGTTCTGTGGTAAAATCTTGAGATTTGGCTAAGATTCCATTTCAGCTTTGAATTTGAATTGAAAATTTCGAATTCCCTGGTTTGGGTTTGAAATTTGAGATGCTTCCAAGCATTTTTAGGCCATGGTTTGAAAAGAGAAGTTTCTTGGTTTGACTTATTCTCCAACTTTCATATTTGCGCTTTTTCATGTTTGTAGGGAATTTCTCAAGTTTCTTTATTGCTCCTTTCAAAGGGTTTTTGACTCAAATTTGGATGAATTTCCTCATTTTCTTTGATTTGGCTTTTGAATCATGCTTAGCTTAGCTTAAACATTGGTTTAGTGTTAATTAACACCAGGGGTGTTACAGCCTACCCCCCTTAAAAAGAATCTCGTCCCGAGATTCGGGAATGCTAGAAAATGCGGAACGTGCGGTACCTGGTGGGGTGGTGAGAAATCCAGGATAATGGCGATTGAGATATTCCTCGGTCTCCCATGTTGCCTCTCCTTCAGTGTGATGAACCCACTGAATCTTATACATTTTAACTGAGCTCCTTCTTGTGTGCCTTTCTTTTTGATCAAGGACTTTGAGAGGTTGAGCAACGTAGGTCAGATCGGGCTCAACTTCCACGTCTTCTTGTTCCACGACTTCAGTCGGAACTCCAATACACTTCTTGAGTTGTGAGATATGAAAGACATTGTGCACGGCTGAAAGTTTGTCGGGAAGTCGTAGACGATAAGCCACGGATCCACATTTCTCAATGATTTCATAAGGTCCGACGTAACGGGGTGCAAGCTTTCCCTTTACTCCGAACCTTTGGACTCCCCGAGTTGGTGAGACCTTAAGATACACATGATCACCGACTGCGAATTTGAGAGGCATTCTTCGGCGATCGGCATAACTCTTCTGACGAGACTGAGCGGCTTTGAGGTTTTCCCGAATAACCCTGACTTGCTCTTCGGCTTCAATTACCAGGTCGGGCCCGTATATTTCTCGCTCTCCAGGCTGAGACCAACATAACGGAGTTCGACACATTTTCCCATATAAGACTTCGAAAGGGGCCATTTTCAAGCTTGCTTGGTAACTATTGTTGTATGAGAACTCGGCGATAGCCAGGCATTTATCCCAACTTGCTTCATAGTGAATGACGCAAGCTCTAAGCATGTCTTCAAGGATTTGATTCACCCGCTCGGTTTGCCCATCCGTCTGCGGGTGGTAAGCCGAGCTTCGAATAAGCTTGGTGCCGAGAGATGCATGGAGTTGCTCCCAGAACCTTGCCACAAACTGCGGACCTCGGTCCGAAATGATTGTTCTAGGCACCCCGTGCAGACGTACAATTTGGTTGAGATAGATCTCGGCATACTTCTTGACGGCATAAGTGGTGTTGACCGGAATAAAATGAGCGGTCTTTGTGAGCCTGTCCACAATGACCCATATAGAATCGTGCCCTCGTGCGGTCTTGGGAAGGCCAACAATGAAATCCATACTGATATCCTCCCATTTCCATGAGGGTATAGACAAAGGTTGAAGAGTTCCAGCCGCCTTTAGATGACTAGCCTTTACCCTCCCGCAAGTGTCACACTCGGATACAAACCGAGCAATATCCATTTTCATCTTGGTCCACCAAAAAGTTTTCTTCATATCCTGGTACATCTTATTGCTGACAGGGTGAATAGAGAATTTAGAGTGGTGAGCTTCACTCAAAATTTTCTTCCGTAATTCCGGATCCTTAGGCACGACGATACGGTTCCCAAACCATATCATGCCTTGGGCATCCTGACGGAAACAGTTATACCGTTCCTCCGTTCCTTTGGCCAGCTCCTCCCGAATAATTCCGACCTTTTTATCGGTCTGCTGGGCCAGAAAGATCTCATCGTGCAATGTGGACTCGAGAGATATGTTGTTTAAATAACCGTGCGGAACAATCTCGAGATTGAGTTTCGCCAACTCATGGCATAGAGTGTCGGCATACGATTCGACCGAAAGACAATGGCAATGAGACTTGCGGCTCAAGGCATCCGCAACCACATTCGCCTTTCCGGGGTGATAATGTAGACTCATGTCATAGTCCTTTGCCAACTCCAGCCATCTTCGTTGCCTCATATTCAAGTTAGTCTGAGTGAAGACGTACTTGAGACTTTTGTGGTCGGTATACACGTTGCAAGGAACTCCTATAAGATAGTGCCTCCATATTTTCAGAGCGTGAATCACGGCCGCCAATTCAAGGTCGTGAGTGGGATAATTCAGCTCATGGGGACGGAGAGCACGTGAAGCATAAGCAATAACTCGATTTTCTTGCATAAGAACACAACCGAGTCCGGTGCCTGAAGCGTCGCAATAGACATCATAGGGTTTGGTGCTATCCGGTTGGGTCAGAACAGGAGCGGAGGTCAATAACTTCCTCAATGTGCGGAATGCCTCTTCACACTTCTCATCCCACACAAATTTCTGCTCCTTCTTCAATAGCTCGGTCATTGGCTTGGCAACTCGCGAGAAGTCCGGAATAAAACGACGATAATATCCCGCCAAACCCAGAAAGCTTCGGATTTCGTGGACAGAGGTAGGAGGTTTCCAGTCCATTACTTGCTGCACTTTCGTAGGATCCACTGAGATACCATCTTTACAAACAGTGTGACCTAAGAACTTCACACTATCCAGCCAAAACTCACACTTGGAGAACTTGGCGTACAACTTGTGATCACGTAGTCGTTGAAGAACAATACGGAGATGCTCGGCATGCTCTTCCTCATTCTTGGAATAGACAAGAATATCATCAATGAAAACCACTACGAACTTATCCAGCTCGGGCATGAACACCGAATTCATGAGATACATGAAATAAGCAGGAGCATTAGTCAGCCCGAACGACATAACCAAGAATTCATAAAGTCCATAGCGGGTCGAGAAAGCCGTCTTGGGAATATCACAAGGACGAATCTTGATTTGATGATATCCAGAACGAAGATCAATTTTCGAGAATATCTTGGCTCCGGCGAGTTGATCGAACAATACATCAATGCGGGGAAGAGGGTACTTGTTTTTGATGGTAACCGCATTGAGAGGCCGGTAGTCAATACACATCCTCAACGTGTGATCCTTCTTTTCGACAAATATGGCAGGACAACCCCAAGGTGATGTACTCGGACGAATGAAACCCTTGTCCAGTAAATCTTGGAGTTGAGTTTTCATCTCTGCCAATTCTGCGGGTGGCATTCTATAGGGTCTTTTAGAAATTGGTGCGGTGCCTGGTTGTAGCTCGATAACGAACTCAATGTCCCGATCCGGTGGCATTCCAGGCAAGTCGTCTGGGAAGACATCGGGGAACTCACAGACAATAGGAATGTCTTCAAGCTTGGGCTCAGTCATGACAAAAACACACGAGCTCAAGGAGTTGGGAGACGGAAGATAGAGTGTGGTAGATCCATGTGTAGGTGAGTTGATATCAATAATTCTCTCAGCAACGTCTAACACAACCTTGTGTTGTGCCATCCAATTAGCTCCCAAGATTATATCTATCCCATCCAGTTCTAAAAGAATCAGATCGGTCAAGATAACTCTACTACCCAATTTAATTGGCACCTTCCGCGCCACATGATTTGAATTTAAGTTTCCTCCTGCGGTGATTATTTTGTAGGCCGCATTTGTAGATAAGCAATTTCACCCACATTTCTTAGCACAACTTGGACTTATGAAACTATGAGTGGCACCAGAATCAAAGAGAATGACTGTAGGTTGGTTATGAATCAGAAATTTACCCGTCATTATTGGTGCTCCCTCGGGAAGGTCAGTCAAGGTGGTGAAGTTGACCCTTCCCTGCTTGACGTGAATCTTCTGCAACTTGCCCTTGTTTGGCTGGTTGCCATTGTTCTGCTGCTTGCCCTGGGGACAGTCCCTGATGAAATGACTGGTACTGCCGCAACGGTAGCAAGAATACCCAGCTCCAGGCTGAGCTGGCTGCTGCTTCATCGGGGTCTTCTGCTGCTGCGACTGCTGTGGTGGAAAGCGAGAACCACTCTGCTGAGGAGGGTTAACCACCCAGCGGCCAGACTGCCCTGTACGCTGCTGTCCCTGTGGAGGAACAATACGGAAGCGCTGCGGCTTACCGCCACTGGCAGAGACAACAGGAGCCTTCCTCTTCTTATCGGCTCTATGGGTCATAATGGCGTCCTCCTGAACGATAGCCACATTGACCAAGTCAGCATAAGTGGCAGGCTTGACGTTGAGCAGCCTCTCCTGCAACTTGGTGCTAAGCCCCATACGGAACCTCTCCTTCTTCTTATCATCACTGTCAGCATGATGTCCAGCGTACTGACAGAGGTTGTTGAAACCCTGGGCGTACTGATACACCGTGTGAGTGCCCTGAGTCAAGGTCAGGAACTCCCTCAACTTCCTCTCAACAAGACCCTTAGGAATGTGATGCGCCTTGAACGCATCCTTGAAGTTCTGCCAAGTAAGCACAGTTTCGGCGGGGAGCATGCCACGATAAGTCTCCCACCAAACCAAGGCCGGACCGCGAAGCTGTTGTGCGGCGAAAGTGACCTTGCGCTCTTCAGAGCAAGGGACAGCCAGGATAGCAAACTTCGAGTCGATAGCCCGAATCCACGCGTCAGCCTCCATAGGCTCAGTAGCCTTAGAGAACACCGGGGGCTGAGTACCCAGAAAGTCCTCAAATCGAGCAACCTGAGCAGGCGGGGCATTTCGGCCACTCTGACGCTGAGCACCGATGTTCATGTTCTGGGCCAACTGCTGCTGCTGCAATTGTATCTGCTGCTGCATAGTCCTCATGACCTCGGCGTGCATAGCCATCATCTGCTGCCAATTTGGCAGTGGAGGGGCAGGTGGTGGCTGCTGCTCTGGCGGGACCTGCTGATTCGGGGCACTAGTTGAGCCTTGATTTGTCCCGAAACCACCCGGAGTCAGTCGGGTCGTAGGTCCTACCATCTGCATGATTGAGTCTCCATTAATCACATGAATACTTACTCATAAGAGAACCACAGGCATGATTAAGAGACAATCTCAATGCTACAAAAGAATGTGGCATAAAAAGCGAAATTTCATAGAATGGGCAACTTCATTAATCCAAGACAAGGTTCGATGAATCCATTACAACACATGCTGACAACACATTCTAATTAAGATGCTACACCAATGCGAAGGGAAACAGATACCAAGAGATACAAGAGATTATCCATTCTTCAACTAGCTAAACTCCACGTGACACGGAAAAGCCATGCTGAAGAGTACCTAATCTCTAACTCAACGCTCTAGAAGTCATCCACGTCGTTCACCAAAGTACGGCTCATGGTGGGGGAAAGTGGTGGCTGAACTGGGGGTAACTCCTCGTTGTCCAGCTCGGACTTGACGTCATCCCCTGCCTCGTCCTCTGCCTCATCCCCCTCGGGAACCTCCATATGAGCCTCCAACTCAACCATCTCGGCATTAGCCTCGTGCAACTCTGCCTGTGCCTCCTCAAGTGCATCTGTCAACACCTCTACCTGGTGAGCACAGTGCTCCTTCTCCATGGTAAGTTCCGCAATGCGAGCCTGCAAATCCCGGATCTGAGTATCCTTGGCAGCCATGTCCAAAGAAGTGCAGATCCCGGCTATGTCCTTATCCGCGGACACTCTCACCATCGCATCGGCAAAGTCGAGCAGAGAATCCTGTGACATCTTGAGTAGCTCTGCCATGCGGATGCTAGCCTTCATCCAGCTAGCAAACAAAGCTGGTGCGTTCCGGGGAAACTCCAGGAACAACTGCGGAGAAGCCAAGTAACGTGACAACCACTGAGGGTCATCCCTGCGGGCTGAAGGCAGGAAACCAACCTAAGTGTTATCCACCAAGTCGTGGTGCTGTGAAGTGAACTGGTTCAGCCCTGCAAAAGCGGCCAGCTCCCAAGTGTCCGGAAAGCGGTGGCCATGCACCACAACTCCCAGCCTAGGCCAGTCGGGGTGCTCGGGGTGCACCGGTGCCTCCATGCGGACACTGCACTGAGTCACACCACGCTCCGCATACTCTCTGCCAAAGTAAACCGGCGGAGACGGGTAGCCAACCTCCTTCAGAATCTTCCAAAAGAGGGACGGGAAACCCTCCCAGCTGAGGCAGTCCTGGCACTCCACCTTCTCGTTCGCGCCAGCAAGGTGACTGGGAACGGCCATCTGAACAAGAATTCAGAGGTGAGTACCATGCGTCAAAAAGACTAAAGGGAAAAACTGGGAGAAAACTGAAGGTAAAGAACGTGCTTAAGCTTTTAATTAGGGTCGTTTAAGCATTGATTTGATCGGTTGGATTTTGACTCTCTTAAGTTTATCATTATTCCGATTTTAAATAAGAGATGCATGCAAGACCTAAACGTCCTCACATTTTAAGTCAGACTTGACTTTCGGAGTTAGTGCCGGTGGCTAGGCATAGACACGTCTCTCTCTATAGATCTAGTCGGACTCCTACTCGTAAACCTTTCGTAGCAGTCAGAGGAATTTCGATGAAAGTCTTTTAAGATTGGGTTTCATGGAAGAACAAACATCACTCCTAAGTTAGACTATGCCACCTAACAAAGCGCAACCCTTAACCCTTAAGGACTTCACGTTCTCGTTTTATCCTTAACGATCCTATACGTTTCATTCCTTTTGCTTAGGCGCAATGGAATCGGGGTTTGGTAGATTTTATTTAGAAAACATTGGTTAGGGTCTGATGCTTTCTTTGGTGCGTATGAACGTCGGCTCTGATACCAGCTGTAGCGATCTCACCCGAGAAATGGGCCCACTTAAGTATATTCCACCTTCCATTGGTGCTAATACACGAAAATGTTCCCAAGTGCGGATTCGACCGTCAAGTCAAGCTCGACTAATTGCTACTGAAGATCGTCCGTCCATACACTCACTCGAAGGCGAGTTCCAAAGATCACATCATTCCCAATTCAAACTACAACAAGTCTTAGAGTTATTACAACCAAATTGAAATGATAAGGTAGATAAGATAGTTCGAGTTCATGCAGCGGAAAATAAACGAGATACTAGCGACGATCCATAGTATCGTCACGATGAAGTCAGCCGTGACGCTACTCCTCACGATCCTCAGGAGAGGTCGGCTCCCACTCGATGCTGTAGCCAGGAGGAAGCTGGGAGGCCCAAGCCATAGAGGCAGCTACCTCCTGAGGGGATGGTCCTGAAAATTTAGCCACAAGCAAGGCCGAGTATACTAGTTATACTCAACAAGACTTAACCGACTGGTGATCACTACATCACCGACTCCTAAAATGAGGGGCTGTTTGGCTAGTGGGGTTCTTTTGCCAAAAGCGACTAAGCTGTTTTCTACTTTCTTTATTTTGATTTTAACTTCCTTAGTCTATCCATTCTAGGTGAGCCTAGCTAAACAAACAAGTTTTGCAATACAATTATTCCATACAAAGATTTCATCCTTCCAAGTTTCACTTCATAATATGCCATACATCGGTCAAGCAGTCTCATTAACCGCGAGAAGCGGACAGTTCGAACCGAATTTACTACCTGGCCAGGGAAAACCCAAACATACGGAATGGTTGGAAATGCCAACACACCCCAATCCTTTCTCCTCTCTCTGCGAGTGGATCCCGAGTCCCAATGCCTCAGGGTAAAGGTTTACCACTACTGGGACTCACGCAACTACCCTCATGTGCCCATGGGATAACGTTTCCAAGACAGAGAGCTGTCGGACCTGCTCGCATCAATCGGATACCGGGACTTACCGGTCCCATAAACCGTGCATATGTGTGGTACGTTCAAACGCTTGACACAAAAGTACCACATGTTTCCACTTAAAACATCGATAGACGGGTATCTACAATCATCCGCCCATCGTCTCTAGTGTTTCTGATATGAGTAGTCATACAACTCCTATATCTCGCGAGTGTCGGAAAACCCTCGACTTCTATCGTTCTTAAGCATAGCAACTATCGAACCTAACATACTAGTGTTCAATCAAAGGAACCTATGATCATGCACTCTAGGGTTTCATTCAACTCCTTGAAACTTAAATGCACAAACATATAATCAAATAAATTGCGTAAGTAAAGTTAGGTTATGCTCCGGGGCTTGCCTTCCGGCTCGAAGCGGTACTCCTGCTCGGGGCTCGGATCCACGTGCACCACGTTCACCTCGGACTCCTGGGCGATCTCCTCGGCAGCGGGGACTAGCTCGTAGACTCCGTCGGCGAGACCCGAATCTACACGAATGCATGAAATGCTTAAGTATCGAGATTTAATTAGGGAGTGTTTATTTAAATCTTGTTTAGTGAGTTGGAAAGGATAAACATTAATTATAAGTGAATATACCCTTTTTCATTTTGAACCTTTACTTTGATTTTAGAGTTTTAGGTTTTTCTCTTTTCTTTTCTTTTTCTTCTCTTTTCCTTTCTTTTTCCTCTCTTTTCTTTTCTTTTTCTTCTCTTTTCCACTATTTAAGTCCTTTTTCCATTATTCAAAAGGTGAACTTAGGAATATTATTTTTAGGTGTCACTTGACCAGAGGCTTGCTCATGCCAAGGCAGGAGCTTAGCCCAAAATTTGGCTCAAGATAATTTTTTTATAATTTATTAAAATTATTCTTATCTTTTTGTCTAAAATCAAACTAAACTCCTACAAAAATAACTACAAGGTTTTTGTCCAAACAACTTGGCACAGTGACTTAGGGTACCAAGGGTGACCTCTCTGCAAGTTTGCATGTGATTTTGATTTATGGTTATTTTTGTGGAATTTCACCATGGTTAAACTACCGAAAATCATTTAGCCATTTTCCAGTGTCCAAAATTTATAATTTTCATTTTTCTAAGGTTTCTTATGTCTTGATTTAGTTCCTGTGTGAAGGAGATGATTTTTCACTGAGTACAGTATTTTCTGTGATTTATTTGCCAAAACAGCAGGGTATATGTTTGGAAAAATCATAACCCTAAATCCACTGGGAATTTTTGTGCACCCTTTGCGCATTAGGCTAATGATAACCACCCTAACAACATATCCCAAGCTCAGCTCTAGTGCATGTATAGATTTTGAACTATGATGAAAAGTGCTCAAACTAAAATGAATTTATATTTCAAAATCTACAGCTCAACTGGGTGAGGTGCAAAGGAAAAATTTGTTCTTCTAGATTCACTGGTCACTACAAAATTGGTTTGGCATTTTTCTGATTTTTCTACGATTTTCTAAGAATTTTTGAAGATCTCAGCGAATTAATCCAAAAATATAGAATCTATTTTACGCGGCTGACCCTAGAGTTTTTGAAACCCTTACGAACAGGTCCCTACATTTTTCGCGCAGCCCCCTGGAAAGAGGTTGAAGACACAACCGTGTCCTCGAGTTCGCCGGCGTGGTTACGCCGGCCAAACGACGGCGAGACCGGGCCGGGGAAGTGGGGGGAAATGGAGAGGGGCTCACCGTGATTCGTTTGAGCTAGGTCTCGAGGTCGGGGATGGCCGGGAACAAGGTCAACGACGGCGGTGGCGGCTCGGCTTGCTCCGGCGAGCGGCTACCGGCGACGTCGGGGTTGGAGAGGCTCGGGGAAGCGGTCGGTGAGCACCAGCGTGGCACGAGGAAACTAATGGTGCCCTCGGTTCGGCCGGAGGTGGAGCGTAGCGAGCTGTGCGCGTGCCCGGCTCGGCGGCGGAAGCCCTGCGAACTCCGGCGAGCTACGCCGGTGGCTGCGGTGGCGGAGAGGGGTCGGGAAAGGGTCGGGGAGTGGCAGTGGAGGATGGGGAAGCTCGAGAGAGCCTTGGTTTGGCCGGGGGAGCAGTGGAGAGGGCTGTGCACGTGAACGAGCTCGGCGGCGCCTCTGCGAACTCCGGCGAGCGTTTTTCCGGCGAGGAAGGGAGGGGAACTGTTGAGGGCTTAAGTAGGAGCGAGAGGGGAGTAAGGGGATGCTCGGGAAGCACGAGATAGAGACCGGGGCAGCTCAGTGACGTCTCGCGGCGACAGAGGCTTGCCGCGGCCGTGTTGGCGCCGTGCGCGGCGTCAACGCGGCGCGCAGGCGTGCTGCAGCCGCAGGCTCGCGTGGGCGAGCGAGAAGACAGGCCAAGGGAGGAAAAAGGAGCACGCGGGGGCGCAAAAGTCGCGCTTTGGACCGGCGGGCAACGGCGGCGACGGCAAAACCCGGCGGTCCGCGGCGGCGACGCGACGGCGAGCGCGGAGTCAGCGCTACAGTGCGTCTCCGGCCATGAGACCTTGCCAGAGGCGTGCACCGTGAGCGGGGACACCCGGCCATGTCACTTGTCGGCTCAGGCGAGGCCGGACGGCGGCAGGCGCGTGCCGGCGGCGAGCGCGGCACGCGCGGGCGCGGCGCTGGCAACCCGCGAGCGCGCCGTGAGCGGTGCAAAGGTCAACTGATTGGCATGGCTCTAATTTCAAAATTTTGAACATGACTCGAAAATCTTCCAACATGAAAGTTGTTTAGAATTTCATGAGACACGTCCCTGCACTGGAGATTTTGAGAAAAAGTTGGAAATTTGGCCGTAATTCGAAAGGGGGTAATTCCCTGTTTTGAACTGAATTTTTGAAATTCGAGGGGCTAAATGGCAAAATTGGCCAAAATGTGATGAAGAACAACTTTGCTTTTTGGAGATTTTGATGTTCTGTGGTAAAATCTTGAGATTTGGCTAAGATTCCATTTCAGCTTTGAATTTGAATTGAAAATTTCAAATTCCCTGGTTTGGGTTTGAAATTTGAGATGCTTCCAAGCATTTTTAGGCCATGGTTTGAAAAGAGAAGTTTCTTGGTTTGACTTATTCTCCAACTTTCATATTTGCGCTTTTTCAAGTTTGTAGGGAATTTCTCAAGTTTCTTTATTGCTCCTTTCAAAGGGTTTTTGACTCAAATTTGGATGAATTTCCTCATTTTCTTTGATTTGGCTTTTGAATCATGCTTAGCTTAGCTTAAACATTGGTTTAGTGTTAATTAACACCAGGGGTGTTACAACTACGATTGAGTAGAGCTCATCGAATACTTTCAGTTTGACTACCTAAATGCATCTATCGGAGTTTACATCACGGAATCATTAGCATTGGAAGATTCAACCTTTGGGGGGTACAATACTCAGGTTACCTTTTGTTTTGTTGACCCATCCCCTGCCGAAAACCCTCTACATCTTTCTCCCCCTACGCTGCCCCTCCAGTTACCGTGAAACAGAGGAGAAGGACAAGGGAGAAGGGAGAAGGGAGAAGAGAAGAGAGGAGAGAACTAGGGATCGCCACCATCCATCGCCACCGCTCCTCTCCATAAATCGGTTGGGCTTTCTTTCCTCTCCTTGTTTTCCCCCAATTTTTTTGTTTTTCCCAATTTGGATCTTTTCCTTGCTATTTGCTGAAACGACCCATATTTTCAATTACGAGAATCTGGATCTCTGTACCATTGTGATAGTCCCTGGACAAGTAGCCATCATGTACAAAGCTCAAAAATGTGTAACATCATATCCGAACCAACAAAAACATAACAGAGTCATTAATTATTACATTCTCTTTAAGGGTTCAAATATTTGCCAGACAGGTCTAAAGTAGCATCAAATTGAAATTCTAGCGATACGGAAGCTGGCAGACAATTCTTCATCTTCTCGGGGCTCCATATCCACAGGCTGCACTCGAGCGTAGATCACCGTCTAGTCATACAACCCATCGAAGTTGTTGTCGAACTTAGAATCTCCACCTGTGCACTCACGATCTGTTGCCAAAGGATTGGAACAGGCTCATGTCACCGACTATATGCAAGCTGTAAGTGGCCTAACATCTAAGGGGATAATGATAATAACAAGGAAAGAGGCTGAGGGTTGCCTATGCATAGCGGCAAATATAAATATAACTTCATCCCACCATAACCTACATATCTGTCCCCGAGCTAGTCCAATCACACGATGGGTTCCCTGCGGCATCCACCTAATCACACACACACACACACCTTCACTCTCAGTTGTTGCGCGGGCTTCCAACCCAGGCATCTCAATAGGCACAATCGGATCACAAGGGAAGTGGAGCTGTACCTCCCTCTCGCCGACTACACCTACGCCCCCACCCACTCACCTATAGGGGGAGAGAAGTAGATCCCAAAACAATGGACGACTGATGTGTAGTACACTACGGTATCCATGGCTGAGACCGTGGCTATATGTATATATCAAAACATTCTGCAGAGGTTGTACGCCTGTACCCAACTCGGGCTGCTAGCTAGCCGCAACAAACTTGAAACACAGCCCACAACTAGTATGTCCCTAGCGAGGATGGCACCCTCTTGCGTCCCCTGGATCTGGATGCGTCAGCATGCTAACATCGGCTCCGAGAGCTGTGATAATGGTCCACCGGAAGTGGAGGCTCCTAACCCAGCTCCCTAACACTGTTTGTCACGCACTTGTGACCGCCTACAGTCTGGGTGCCACCCTATACTAGGCTAGCTATTACTCATCCCATTCTAAGCAAGGTGGTGCATACGGTACAGTGAGTATGAAGTAGTCAACAAGGTTTATGTGCCGGTACAGGTGTCATCGTCCCAAAAACGTATCCTCCGCATCTCATTGCGATGGTCTGTGAACCGTTACCATCCCAGGTAACCACCATACTCCTAGCACCATATCTCATCCAAGTCACATCACATGTGCCCACAATAGGCACCAGATGGGGCCTGCCCAGAAGCAGTCCCCTAGCTATACCTCAAAAGCCTAGGTTAGGTTCATCTACCCACACCGGCAAGGACCATATAAGGTCAAAATCACATCACCTTCCCAAGTTTTACCCCACACACACCATGAATATCTACCACCAATTCCCGCACATAGCATGCAACTCATAATCACAGAGCAAGGCA
This sequence comes from Digitaria exilis, assembly GCA_015342445.1. Taxonomy (NCBI): domain Eukaryota; kingdom Viridiplantae; phylum Streptophyta; class Magnoliopsida; order Poales; family Poaceae; genus Digitaria; species Digitaria exilis. The sequence continues at coordinate 71,881 of JACEFO010002799.1, forward strand.
CACTAACAAGTATATACATAGGTATAGCAAGGTATACGATAATAACAGGGTAGTGCAAGGCTCAATCAAGCTCATCATATCATGTAGGGCACTAGCGTATCTAAACAGCAATGCCTATGTGTAATTAGATTAGCAGTCGGCCGTGAACCTGGTGAGTTCATGTCGTCGAAGTAGTCGTTATTCTCCTCGTACGACGGTTCATCAGTGGCGGCTCCTGAACACGCGAATACGATAAAGTCTAAGCTCCTATTTGCAAATAAGATCCAGAAAGACTAGCAAAAGACTCCAAATAACTTCAACTTCATTTTTAAAGTGTTATTCATATTTGTAGAGAAATTCTGAAAATGGTTTCATATTTTTCTGAGTTAAAATGAATTAGTTACGAATTTTCTAAGTTTAAATCATTTTCTAAAAAAGTTAAATGATTATTTGAAAAATAAAAATCCAGAAAATGCAAGAGGGTGACACGTGGTGTGATGACATTAGCACGACATCATGATGGCGTCAGCACAGGGGCCACCGGGTGATGACGTCAGCAGTGGCCCTACTCACGTCATCGTTAACTGGTCAACGGTCAGCGTTGACCGGTCAACGCTGTTGACCGATCAACGGGCCAACTGGTTAGTGGGCCCTACGTGTCAGCATATGGGCCCTAAGGGTTAGTGGGTCCAGCCCACCAGCCGTGGGCCCCGCTGTAACACCCTAAAAATGCCATTCTTGAATTTAGTAAATTAAAGTGCTTTTTATGATTTAGTGCTCATAATAAGTAAAGGAAAAATAAAATTTTTCGAGCGCCGCCGCAGCCAGTCCACCGTTTCGCTGCCCCATTGACCTTGAGATCAAGCCCAGGAGCTTTGCAAGGTAGCAGGGAACCCGCCGAGCCCTTTCTCCCTGTCCCTCTCTCGCTGTGTAGCGCCTGTGCGAGCTCGCCGTCGAACCCCGTCTGCCGCCACTCGTCGCCAGCCGCCTCCGCTGCCCAAGCTTTGAGCACAACTCCCAAAACGGATTCGCTGTCTCCCCCTCTCTCTCTCTCTCTCCTGATCTAGCCATGGTGAGCTTTGGAGCCCTGCAGCCCCGCCTACGCTCGATTCGGCGAGCTCTCTGCCGCGGAGCCGGGCGCGCCGCCAATTCCGGCGACCCCTTGAGCCCGATCTAATCCTAGCCGCTCGATCGCGATCCGATGGTCCAGACCAAACCCGATCGCTGTGGCATTTTTGCAAAAAGCCCCTGCTTTTTTGGAAAACAACCCACGGGCCGAGCCAGTTCAAAGTTATTTCCAACTAGGTCCTTTTTCTTCGGTTTTTGCCCTGCGCTTTTGAAAAATCATAACCGCTGTCCTAGTTGATAATTTTGCGCTTTAGTCCTCGAGTTTTTATATGAAATTATGTTTTAGGTCCCTGGTTTCTTTCAAAAACACCCCTGGAAGCCTAAAACCTTCCCCCAGCAAGCCCCTAGAGCTCGTTTTAAGCGTAGTTTCTTCGTTTTAACTCTGATTTGAGTGATTTTTATGCTCATGTGTTCGTAGTAATGCATACAGTAATTCTAAAGACTTTTTTTCATCATTTTTTTATGTTTGGTCTACTGTTCTAATTAAATGCCTTGTTTGCATGTATGTGTGGATGCTTGTGTGGAGATCAATGTGGGTAGTTGAGGAGCCGTTTGAGTTCGCCAATGATCCTGTTTCCGAGGAGCAAGTGCAGCAGCAGTTCGTTGAGGAAGGCAAGTACAACACGGACAATCCTTGTTACCTATACACCGTTTAATCATATGTTCATATGCATGTGTCTAATATTGCTATACATTAAGGTTATTCCTAGTCTTTAACTTATTCCTTGTTTACCCGGGTTATATGCATTATGGTTAGTATTTGCTACGCACTGCGAACAATATTTATTTAATTGTTAATATTGAATTAAAGATTCACTTCAATGATGATTAATAGATGCTTTTTAGCAACGTGGTTCGGGGAGCTAGAGCATGTGCTTCGTTCTTTGATTTTGTGTCTCCATAAGGTTTGGTCTTGGGAAATTAGAGCATGTGCTTCGTGCTTTGTTCTAATGTCGCTCCATAAGATCCGGTTCTTAAAGTGGCAACCCAGGAACTTGTTCACCACTGTTGGAACAATAATGGCTTAGGTCTTGGATAATTAGCTTGCACGTCTCTAGCTTGCTAGTGGATACCGAAAGGCGTATGTAGGGAACATTCGTGAGAGTATAGTTTGATCCATCGAGGACGGATTTATCCATTGGCTATGTCTAGTTAGGCAAAGTCCCATGTTGTAAGCGCCCGATGTACGGTAGCTTCACACGTTGCAATGATTGCGCTCTTACTCCGGACACCATTGACCCCTCACGTTGCGCCCTGAGCGTACGTTAATGTCGATGCCTTGGGTTATGCTGCTTATATTGAACCAAAACGGCTAATGTGCTTGTTTGGGTGTTTTGTGAAAGTCCTCGTAGCATAAGTTCTTTTGGATTTATGCGACCGGCGGGTAAAAGGCGAAACCTCTGCAGAGTGTACATCTATCATGATAGCCGTGCTCACGGTTACAAGCGGCCTAGATCCTTTTTTATTAGAAGATGATGTTAGAGGTTGATGTTGGTATATCTTATAATTAATTATATATTACTATTGGGTTGATAATCGGGTTTTTACTCATATGTAGTAATTTAGATGATAATAAAATAAAACAACTAAAAGTGCTAATACAGTTTTACCGTGTAAAGCCTTTTGTTCTTGCATAACCCGTGTTATACTTGTTAAGTAAAATGGTTTACCTACACTTGCAACTATTCAACAAAATCCCGAATGGGTAACAGATGGAGCAATGAATGATCAGTCGCTTGCTGAGTTTCCGGAGGATCTACCATACTTCTTGTTGTGTTCAACCAGTCGGTGTTCCAGTGGATTTGAGGCTCTCCTTAGTTAAGAAACGTTTAATAATATTAAGACTTCTGCTGTGTTATTTGTGTAAGACTATATCTTCTGTTAAACTCTGATGTAAACTATTTTATTCGAGCATTGTGTTCTCTGTGATCCATATTTGTAATCTATATATGTTCTGTGGATATCCTGGGCACATATATGGAAGCATTCAGGTTTATTGGAAATCTGGGTGTTACAAAGTTGGTATCAGAGCCGTGCTGACTATAGGATCACAGCCTAGATAGAACGGTCAATTAGATTTTGCTCAACTCATGCTCTTTTGCTATCTTTTGCCTTGGAGTGAGTTCTGGTTGAAAAATGGTGCTCTGTCCTACCTATGTCTATTGTGAAAAGTTTCCAACCTCGTTCCCTTCCACCTTGATGTTTTGGATGGCTCGCACGAGGCAGACCCCCCGCAGGCCCACATGCGAGGAACTCCCGCCCCGTGTCGATGAGTACCCGCTGAAGACGCAGAACCCGGACACCTACAGGGACTGGCAAGAGAAGCGCAAGCAGTAGCAGCTTCAGAAGCAGCAGGCCGAGGAGGAGGAGTCAGTGTCTTCAGAGTCCGCAGAGGAAGAACAAGAGGAGACAGCAGAGCAGCAGATGGAGGCCACAGCTGAGGACACCGAGGCAGAGGTGGACGTCAACGCTGGAGATGTGTTTGATGATGACGAAGTGCCCCGAAGCCCTACACCTATCCTGTCACCACGCCAGCTAGCTCCACGCGCGCCCCAGTGGATTGTCTACAGCTTCGTCCGGGATGGAGGCGACCACTTCTACCACATCAGGCTTCTCCGAGTGCTTCGCACCCACTATCGCTTCGGACGCATGGGAGTTGAGTAGGACAGTGAGTGGTGGATGCACGTTCACTACCGCAGCTTCTGGAGGACCTCAGTGCATGTGAGGGTGACCGATGAGGTCCTGAGAGCTGCTTGCGAGATATCAGTTCACTACGCTCTGTCTGATCGGGATACCTAGGAGGCAGGGATCGCTGATGCTGCACGCCAGGCCTACTACGTCTACCGCCACAAGTTCTTCGCCAAGATCAAGGATGAGCCAGAGAGGTACCACCCCCGCAAGAAGAGTGGTGCGACAGCTTGCACCATCGCGTCCACCACTGACGTTCAGGACTCCCAGCTTGGTTCTACAGTGGTGCTTGTGGCTACTCTCAACACATAACTTGATGTTGTGTCTGATGAGAACGCCATGCTAAGGAGGAAGCTCACTGTCATGCAAGAGAAGAATGAGGAGCTACAGCCCAGAGTACTGTGGAGAGTCACAACCGTGCAGGAGGCCACGCTACAACTCACAAATTGCCCACACCATCATCGACCTCTAGATGCTACTATAAAGTTGTCATATTGATCAAGTAGTACATTTTGAGTAAAAAAAAGTGTCAAGATTGAGTGTGTCGAGTCTTTTGTGAACAATGTCTTAGAATGTTTGGATGATTTATTATTATGCTTATGTGTGATTTGGATCTTTGTAATGATTGTGATGAGCGCGGACGAAAGTCTGCAATCATCTAATATTAGATTAACGTATAAGGATTTTAATGAATAAATAATTGGGTTCCTTATCTCTTGTGCACCCCATCTACCATTTTCTCAGTAATCTGGGTTCCTTATCCTATCAGTTCAGTGGATCTTCCTTAGTTCATCAGGACTAGTTCTGAGTTTTTGTGAGGAGTTATGTCAGGGATAATAAGGGGGTAGAATTTATAGCACGCCTGATAGTCTTGAATTCCAATGGATGACTTCGGGAGCACTGGTTGTATTGTAAGCCAAGAAAATGTGAATTCTGGCTGAAAGAAGTATCATTTCTGTGTCACGTGTTGTCGAATGGAGGTATAGCAGTTGATCTGAAGAAGGTCAGAGATGTGCTGAATTGGATACCACCGCAGAATGTTAGTGAGATCAGGAGTTTTCTCGGAATGGCAGGATATTATCGGTGTCTTATCGAGGGATTCTCAAAGATTGCCAAGCCCCTGACGTCATTACTGGAAAAGGATGCCAGATTTGTTTGGACAGAGGAGTGCCAAGTTAGTTTCGAGGAGTTGAAGAAAAGATTGACCACTGCACCAGTATTGGTATTGCCCAATGTCACCAAGAGTTTCTCGGTCTATTGTGATGTGTCTCATCAAGGATTGGGATGTGTACTCATGCAGGAAGGCAGAGTGGTAGCATATGCATCTAGATAGTTGAGGAGGCATGAGTTGAATTACCCGACACACGATTTGGAATTGGCAGCTGTGGTTCACGCTTTGAAGGTCTAGAGACACTATTTGATTGGGCACAAGTGTGATATTTATACTGATCACAAGAGCCTTAAGTATGTGTTCACGCAATCTGAGTTGAACATGAGGTAACGCCGATGCCTAGAGAAGATCAATGATTTTGATGTGGAGATTCATTACCATCCAGGGAAGGCCAATTTGTTAGCAGATGCGTTGAGCAAGAAAAGTTATGTGAATGTGCTTATGAGTACGAATCTACCAGAGGAACTTAGTTGGGAGTTTGAACGTTTGAACTTGGGTATGGTTGCCAATGTGACTGAGCTATAAGTGGAGCCAACACTAGAACATGAGATCCGTAAAGGTCGATTGGAGGATGAGGAGATCTCGATTTGTCCATTATGGACCTGTACTCCCTGGTATCGAGAAACCTTTAGGATCTTCTTCTTAACCAAAGAAATACGACTTTGGGCTATGGTTAGCTCAGCTCCAATAAAAAAACCCAAGGTACTCCAAGTGGTATACATTCGTTCCAACCTTCAACCCATCATATTAAATCAATCAAAGGCACTTCTATAATTCTACTTGAGGAAGACCTTTTGTGGCTAGACCCCCATTTTCCATATAGAAAAGGAACTAATACACATCTCCTTTAGAAAAGAATTTCCCATAATGACTATGAATGCTTGTACCTGAAGTGACCAAATAAGGCTTAGCTGATCTTCTAATTCAAGAATCAAGATTCACTTGTGGGGCTTCTTTCACTTGAGTTTTGGTAGATAAGATCGCCCGGTGCAGTAGTAAGAAAAGTCGGAGCAAGACTGGTGTTGCAAGTGAGAACCAAGAAGATTTTGGACTTCCAAGAAGTTATGGAATTGGTTCACCGCTTTGACAGTAATAAGAATTAGCTTATGGGCTAGAACCTTCAGTCGCCGAAGTCAAGACTGATCGGATAAGAAAATGAGTAAGCACTTGACCCTCGCCGTTGGATAAGAAGGAAGCTGAAGAAGCTCCTAAGAGAGCAAGCGGAGAGGCATCTGCATAAGCTCTTGGTCGTGAACTTCGAATTGTGGATCGTTATCGGCAGAAGCTGTAATACTCTTTCTCGAGTGTATCTAGAGCATTTTGGAAGCTGGGTAGGATACTCAGATCCACCTCATCTTCTTCTCATCACTGGCTGGGAGAAAGCGATTTATTCCAACCAGTGAGACTAGCATTTTTTTATATAGGGCTCTAGTTCCGTTGCAGCCGGTTCAAATTCGGACAGTAGGCCTCCCAACTCGCTACAAGGCAAGAACCAACCACTATAAGTCAACTCCAATAAAGAAGCTTGGTGGAAAGAAGGAAAAAGAGAAAAAGCTACGTCTCTTTGATCAGTTATCCTTTCCAAAATAATAGATTTTGAGACCCCTCTACTCTATTTGTCTAGGATGGGGTTAGGTTTGCTATTGGACGGCTTTCTCGATTATAGGGGAATACTTTCTTGGAAATGGCTTTATTCCTATCCACTTTCCTAAGCTTTATAATTGAAGATATAACTAGCCTGGCTTACTTTCTAGCCTGTCGACCTGCTCTGACATACCCTACTAGTTCACTTGAAAGGAGAGTTGTTGCTACTGTATGAAAGTCTCGATTAAAGAAAGGGATAAAAAGACATACATTCACTCGGTTTTTGCATTGTTTTGATGTTGAATGGAATTGATTAAGAAGATTGGGACAGATAAAGCGCTAGCATTCCGATTGGATGACCAAGGAACAGTGTGGTTTGGTGACAGAATAGTGGTGCCAGATCAGCAGCATATCAAGGATATTATCTTACGGGAGGCACAAGATTCCGCGTACTCCATTCACCCGAGAAGTACCAAGATGTATATGGATATTAAGGAGAGATTTTGGTGGTATGGTTTGAAGTGAGATGTTGCAACACACGTAGCTCTTTGCGATGTATGCCAGAGAGTCAAGGCCGAACACCAGAGATTGGCAGGTTTGCTTCAGCCGATGAAAATACTATAGTGGTGTCGGTGTATTAGACCGGCGATCCTACTAGGGGGTAGCTCAACTAGTATAGATCTAATTGAATAATAGGGAAGACATCGAGAATCAAGAACAAGATGGTGACAAGGGACATGTTCGGGCCTCATGGTGAGGAACCCTACATCATGTATGTTGGTGTATCTTGTATTCGTTGTAGATTGGATCTGTTGTGGAGACCTCTTGGGTGTTTTGGGCGTTGTACCGATCTAGGGACCCCTGCTCTCCTTTATATATCCAGGAGGGTAGGGTTACATAGAAAGTATCCTAGTCGGTTACAAAGTTGGAGTCCTAACGAAAATAGAAAACCCTAGGGTATCGGGATTACTATACCCGACAAGCCCCCGAGCACTTCATTGCCTGACATACAACCTTGATGTGGATCTTGAAATATAGGCAAGTTGGACTTTTTTTGCATCGGTAGGACTTCTTTTGCAGCAGTCAGACTTCTTTCTCGTCTTCAAGTATCCTCAGCTGGTTGTGTTAAGGCTTTGATGTGCTCAAGAAGTTTTGGAGAATCGAATTGGAGTACACCAAGCAAGTGTACCCAATTGGGTAGCCCCCGAGCCTAGTTTTACTTTGAAAAAGAAATTCGAGGGTCTTCAATAAATTTTGCCGAAGAGCATCAATTTCGCATTAGTCGGAGTTCTTTTGAAATCCTAGCGTAGCCTCCGAGATTCATTTTGAGAATCGAAAAGTTTTCGGAGAACGTTTGGAGATATACCCACAGCCCCCGAGTCTTGATCTGATTTGTTAAATCGAATTAAGGATCCAAACTTACGGTTTGGAGAAAACAGGCGGAGTTGTCCTAGTTGAAGTTATCTCTGTTGGATTGTTTCGGTTGGAGTAGTTTCGGTTGAAGTTCTCTCAGTTAGACAAAAGAACCCCTACCGCTTTCCGTTGGAGTTCTCTCAGTTGGAGACAGAACCCCCATCGCGTTCAGTTGGAGTTCTCTCAATTAGAGAAAGAACCCCTACCGCATGATGCGGAGTAGTCGTGGTTGATGTTTTCGGCTGATGTCGTGGCGTTCAGCCCCTGAGCTTATGTGCCCGTGGACCTGTGATGGCGCACCAGCAGCCTGGAGAATTGTCATTTGGAGACCAACCTAAAAAAATAAAATATTATATAGTACATAATATGAAATATTCAAATACACTGAATAAATTAATTCAGCAAGACTAAGAGGTCGCAGAAAGCGCGTGAAGCGCAAAAAAGTAGTCAGCGTGGGTAGTTTGAACCCTTAAAATAAGTCAGAGGTGGTCGTTTGAACCCATAAAATAAGGTAGCGAGGGTAGCTTGAACCCATGGGCAAACATATCAAGCTCTTGTCTAGGCCAAATAACTTCCCCTAGCAGTCCGTGCGTGAGGTACATGCACCTTACCTCTGTTTTAGCCTTTCCTCATTTATATATGAGAATTGTCTTGTTGAGACGTTAAGCGTTACCAGAGGAGGTTTGGGGTAAATTAGTGACCATTAAGAGGAGACAATAAAAACGGCAAAAACGCAGCTTGCGCGAATGGAGAAACCGGCGATGGTATGGATCGCGCGGCGTAGCCTGCGAACAAATCTGTTTGTGGACCAGCCCCCGATCAAGAGCCCGTGGCTTGATTTCCGAAGAAACCGGCGCGTATCCAATTATGTAGATACAAGATAGGAAATTAAGAAAAAATTAAAACAAGTACTTAGCTTGATTCGTGGGAGAATTCTCAATGAAGTCCTGGCGGTCGACGTAAACGAGAGCCAGTGCCGTGCCGAGGTGATGGCAACAAAAGTCAAAGTCGACATGTCGGTGATGCTAGCTGGAGACGTGCCGAGGTGCTGGTGCGGCAAGCTGGAGCCGCGTTGAGTTGTCGAGGCCGGCAATGCTGGCCGGAGCCAGGCCGAGTAGTTGGGGAATGTCTGCATGCTGAGAAGCTTCATGCCGAGCTGTGCCTTGCGGCAGGGGTCATCGCCAAGCCGAGTAGCGACGCTTGATTTTCTAGTGCCGGAAGTCGACCGGCGTCACATGACTGCATGGACTTGATCTGTGTAGATCGAGTACGTCTTGCATAGTTGGCGCATGCATCATGAATGAGCGTAGTAGATGCATACACGTATGTTTTCCCATGCAGGCTTGTGCTCATAGTAGATGCATACAAGCTCTGTTGTTCTGGACTTATCATTGCACGCTGATATTTTCCCCGGCCACATGTGGTGCATGCATAGGGACGTGAGGTCGACACCAGTGTAACAGGGATGTGGACCCAGCTGGACACGACGCACTTCGAGCTGACGTAGATGCGATCTCAAGCGGTGGCCGGCTTGGGGTAGATGAGGGCGACTGACTCGCGTAGGGCTGCCGCAGTGGCTTCACGTGTCGTGCGCGCGATGACCATCATGGACAACAGGTGTAGTACCCAGCAGCGCTGCATCAGATGGGATCCATGCAGTACACGGTGGATAACGTGAGCGTCTACCGTCCCTCGCCGTGGTGGCCGTCATGGTCCCACGCTTGATCGGTGACGAAGGCGCCGATATGGACAGATTAAAAACAGAAACCAATATGTGATTAGTTGTTGCAAAGGCGAATCAACCTAATCCAAAATATGAAATCAGATGGGAATTTATAGATTAAAAGAAAGTAAGCGGCAGGGCAAAGAATCTTCCCGTGCAATCCCTTACGTGCGTGCATGTATGCATGCTGATGGAATAGCAGATGCGATCTGGAGAGGAAAAAAATTGAGAAAAAGAGGCTTCCCTTTTGATTTCCTGTCATTGCTTGTTAGCTTGTGGTGATCCCCATGCACGAACGTGAGTACATGCATGCAGATGCGTTTTGCCGCCGCCGCTAATTCCTGCATCAGTCCGCATGCGTGTCAGCACATGGAATTGAATCCATCTCGGACTCTTGATGGCGAGGCGCACGGCAATTTTCCTCGGTGGAGAAAATCACAGGCGTCGAGGTGTTTGCACAAGTGACGTGAAGGACACCATTGCGATCTGCCACGGACCCTCGGCGATGGAATACGGCGTGAACCGCGTTGGAGAAAAAATCTCGGCGCCCTGTTTCTGCGTGGCAACGAAGGAGAACACCGTCTTGACCCGCCGCGCAGATCTAGGAGCCAAAGATGAAGATGACGCTTTCCTCGAACTTGATGCCGAAGTCGGTGCACAGAATGTGCCACCGAGTTCAACAGCGGATTCTCGGCGCAAGCCCCACGGTAGGTGCCAAATGTCGGTGTTTTAGACCGACGATCCTACTAGGGGTAGCCCAAGTAGTGTATATCTAATTGAGTAATGGGGAAGACATCGAGAATCAAGAACAAGATGGTGACAAGGGACACAAGAGGCACGATTTAGACAAGTTCGGGCCTCATGGTGAGGAACCCTACATCCTGTATGTTGGTGTATCTTGTTTCCTTGTAGACTGAATCTGTTGTGGAGACTTCTTGGGCCTTTCGGGCGTCGTACCGATCTAGGAACCCCTGCCCTCCTTTATATATCCAGGAGGGTAGGGTTACATGGAAAGTATCCTAGTCGGTTACAAAGTAGGAGTCCTAACGAAAATATGAAACCCTAGGGTATCGGGATTACTATACCCGACAGTGGAAATGGGAAGAAATAGGTATGGACTTCATAACAGGTCTGCCCCGCACACAGAAAGGTTATGACTCCATATGGGTGACTGTGGATCGATTAACTAAGGTGGCTCACTTTATTCCAGTGAAGACCACATATTCCGGTGCCAAACTAGCAGAGTTGTACATGGAGCGGATTGTATGTTTGCATGGGGTACCGAAGAGGATAGTGTCAGATCGAGGCAGTCAGTTTACATCACACATCTGGCGCAAGTTACACGAGTCAGTGGATACGAAGCTTCACTTCAGTTCAGCTTACCATCCGTAGACAGACGGTCAGACTGAGAAGACAAATCAGATACTGAAAGATATGCTGAGGGCGTGTGCTTTATAGTATGGGAACAGCTGGGAGAAGAGTCTGTGCTACGCAGAGTTCTCGTACAACAACAGCTATCAACAGAGTCTCAGGATGTCACCGTTTGAGGCTTTCTATGGGAGGAAGTGCAGGACACCGTTGTTCTGGAATCAGACTGGTGAAGGTAGGGTATTTGAACCTGAGGTCTTAAAGCGGGCAGAAGAGTAAGTGCAGGTAATTAGGCAGAATTTGAGGGCAGCTCAAACATGGCAGAAGAGTTATGCAGATGTGAGATGTCGGGATCTTAGCTTTGAAATTGGTGACTTCATTTATCTCAAGGTATCACCAATGAGGGGTGTGAAGATAATCAATGTAAAGGGCAAGTTAGCACCTCTTTACATTGGACCCTTCAAGGTGTTGGAACGAAGAGGTGAAGTGGCTTATCAGCTGGAGTTGCCAGAGAGATTGGCAGGAGTATATGATGTGTTCCATGTGTCACAACTGAAGAAGTGTTTAGGGGTGCCAGAGGAACAGATTTTGCTAGAGCAGTTGAATGTGCAGGAGGATCTTACTTATGAAGAGTATCCGGTCAAGATCTTGGAGCAATCTGAGAGGGTCACCAGAAACAAAGTGATACGTATGTGCAAGGTTCAGTGGAATCGTCATTCAGAGGATGAAGCAACTTGGGAAGGGGAGGATGATCTCAAGGCAGAATATCCACATCTCTTCCAATCCACTTCCAAATCTCGAGGATAAGATTCATCTTAAGGGGGTAGGTTTGTGACACCCTAAAATTGCCATTCTTGAATTTAGTAAATTAAAGTGCTTTTTATGATTTAGTGCTCATAATAAATATAGGAAAAATAAAATATTTGAAGAAATGAAAACAAATATAAGGAATTGAAACATTTTTGTGCATTCCATGCTGGTGCATTTCTTTTTGGTTGTTGAATTCAAATTTGAATTTGATTTGAATTCAAATGAGAGTTTGAATAAAAGAAAAACATTTTCTCTTTCCCTCCTATTACTTTCTCTGTTTCAGCCCAGCCAACCCAGCTCTCTCTCTCCCTTTTTCCCCTTGCGCAGCCTAGTGGCCTAGCTCGGCCCATCATCCCAGTGTGGCCCGCGTTCTCCTCCCTCTCTGCGCTGACAAGTGGGGCCCACTCGTCAGCCCCGTCGCCTACCTCCAGCATTGTCGAGCCGGACTCCTCCCCGATCGGCGCTGTCACTCCACCGCCCTCCCAAGCTTTCCGCGAACGCCAACGCGCCCTCACCCAGCATATATAAGCACCGCCCTCCCCCTCGCTAGCCCCCTTCGCAACCCTAGCCGCCATCGAGCTTGCGCCGCGCCGCCGCCGCCGCCCATCCGCCATTTCACCGCCCCATTGACAACGAGATCAAGCCCATGAGCTTCGCAAGGTAGCAGGGAACCCGCCGAGCCCTTTCTCCCTCTCTCTCTCTCTCGCCGTGTAGCGCCTGTGCGAGCTCACCGTTGAACCCCGTCCGCCGCCGCTCGTCCCCAGCCGCCTCCGCTGCCCAAGCTTCGAGCACAACTCCCAAAACGGATTCGCCGTCTCCCCCCTCTCTCCTAAGCTAGCCGCGGCGATCTTTGGAGCCCTGCAGCCCTGCCTACGCTTGATTCCGGCACGCTCTCCGCCGCGGAGCCGGCCGCGCCGCCAATTCCGGTGACCCCCTGAGCCCGATCTAACCTAGCCGCCAATTGGGTTCGATTCCCCCCAATTAAAAATATTTTGCGCATTTTTTGTTATCGGCTGGTACAATTAACTAAGGCGGTTATTATGATGCAACCGCCTCAGTTAATGATTTTCCGAGGCGGTTATTGTAACGCAACCACCTCCGTTGTTGATTTTTTGAGGCGGTTATTGTAACGCAACCGCCTCCGTTAATGCCCGATTAACTGTGACCTCAGCTCAAAGGCGGTTGCAAAAACCGCCTCAGTTAATGTTTTATGTACTAGTGTGAGAAACTTACTCCAACTAATATGATGTCATTAATGAAATATTAAATTAATTCTTTTAATTTTCTTATGGTATTATATGATAAGAATCGTGGCTTATGTTTCCATCATGAGGTAAGTGTTATGTTTATATATGTGGTTGTGTGTGGCACAATTAAGGAGCTTTCTTGCCGTTGCATCATATCATTACATCACATTGCATTGCACATCATTCGTGAATATCACCGCTTGCTAGCCGCGGCCATACCAGTGTCAGCTTACAAGCTTCTGTACAACAGGAAGACGAATAGGTTGAGGAGGCATCAAGTTATGATACATGGAGCCGGATTTGGGAACTGGATGTACCATATGAAGTGAGTTTTTTTTTTTTGTGGAGAGTAATCCATGTGTTCCTGCCGGCGAAACAGATCTTGCATAGGAGACATGTGGAACTGATTGCAAATTGTGAGACATGTGGTTATGGGGAGGAAATGATTGGGCATGTGCTGATGGATTGTACAATTGCCAAGATTTTTTTGGGAACAAACAAAGGTCATGACGGGTGTGAAGCTTCCCCGGCTACACCCAATTACATGGGCGCAAGACTTGCTGGTTTTAGGAAGACCATCGCAAAGAGCTGTGATTATGTGGCATGTGGTCGCTGTCGATGCTCTACAACCGATGTAGACATGGTGAGCCGGAGATGCCCATTAGGCAGGCGGTGCTATGGGTGCGAGACACGGCGTTTGATCTTTGGCAGATCCTACATCTGGTAAAGCAACTTGCGGCATGAGAGGATCCACCGAGATGGGAACGACCATGTGAGGGATGGGTAAAATATAACGTGGATGCATCTTTCAGGTGTGAATCCATGGGAGGAGCCACAGGGGCTATTCCGGGTGATGCCACTGGCGGGTTCCTTGGGGCGCATAAGTAGTGCGGATGTTTGCGGATGTTTTGAGTCAGGGGCTAGGTGAGCCCTCAGAAACAACGGTGGGGATGGCTTTGAGATTCGTGCCGAGAACATGCTTAGCTGGGTAATTACTAATTAGGCCGAGATCGGTGGACCTCCGCTCGTTTTTTTTCTCGCGAGAAAACGCTTCGTTGCCCGCGACCTTCTTCCTTCCGCGACGCCGCCGCATCCTCCGCGCGCCGCAGCCCTTCCCCGCCGCCAGCCCCTGCTCCCGCCGCCGCGCGTCGCACCTTCGTGCTCCGGTAAGCCCTCTCCTCCACTCCTCCTCTTTCCTCTTCGCTTTCCCATCCTCCTCTTCCTTCTCCGGTTCGACGGCCGCCACTACCACCGTCTCCGGCGAGCTCCCCCGCGCCGCCCTCCTGCTCCGTCTCCGGTCGCTCGCCGCCGACAACGAATGAGTCTCTTGCCCCACGCGGCTCCGATCCCCCTCCTCTCGGCCGCATGCCGCCCCAACTGTGTTGCTTGCTGCACGCGACGCCGCTCCCCCCTCGCTTGGCCGCTCGCCACTGCCGTCGCTGACGACAACGCTGCTCGGCCATGGCCCCCTCCGCCTCCTCCGCTCGTGGGTGACTGACATCATTGAATTCGTGTTGAGACCGTGACGTAGAAATATGTTTGTTTGAGGTTATGACTGATCCCATGGTGTGGATTTGGGGTTGTATTATGATTTAATTTAGGGTTAGGATCGATAGATTAGTGAGCCTGTTTAGCTAATTCTTGTTCTTGGTTGGTTAACCTGTGCGCTATTGTGGTTTGCATTGACCCAACATTAAGTAGCACATCATTTTTAATAAAAGGAAATCTTATGTCACTTGTCTCATTACAGTCTTCTAGTCAGTAGATTTGCAAGTAATTTTCACATAAAGGCATTTGTATCTCTCCATATTTTGCTAATGCCAATGATGATGATACTTGACACTAAATGTACCTTTTTTCAGGTCCGCTTATATGATACTGCATTGCAAAGAAGACCAGCAATCTCTGTTGATTTTAGGGAGTCACCAATCGGCAGTTGCTGCTGATCCTAATGGATATGATGTCTATATTGGTACAGGAATAGGGGAGCTTGCTTCCTTTGACATGAGAACAGGTATGATGATTAGGCTGTTATACTTTCTCTTCTTCTTATGCACAAATTGAGAACTACTTTGTGTTTTTGTAATGGTTTCGACTGAAATGTGCCTTCTGTCCCACTGGTCCTACTTAGGTTCTTGTCAACCTGTTTTTGTTTGCTTATCTCAGGAGCTAAGTGGTCTATTACAACTAAAACAATGATGACCTACATGTTTACTGATACACATTGTGGACAGTTTGAACATTGACTATTATGTGTCTAAAACTGTTTTTTTCAGATAGTAGTAGTAGTATAGATATCAAATATTATCAACGGTCGGTTATCAGTAACAGGAAGGGAATTGCTCATTATGTGTAATGACTAGCAGAGGTTTACAACTGTCTTAATGTTATCTTGTTGAAAGAACATGTATTAGCTATGATGAGTTAATTTGCCAACTTTATTATTACTATTATTTCTTTCTTTGTACTAAAAATGCAAAAACAAAATTCTCCTTTTTCAAGAAAATTGCTGGAATGCTACATTGGCAAATGCAGTGGAAGTATCAGATCGATCGTTAGGCATCCAGAGCTACCTTTGATAATATCTTGTGGTGAGGCTACCTCCAGAGAGGCTATTTTCTTTCCGTCGGTGGATACTTCAGTTCCATTTGGCATTCTGTTACAAATTAAAACATCAAGTTTCAGAGTTATGGATAACTCAGGATACTGTTCGTCTTTGTAGGACTGGATAGCTACTTAAGTATCTGGGATACAAACACAAGATAGCTGCTTTCTGCGGTAAGTCTAAGAACTGCTTTCATTACATTCAAGCGCACCTTGGAGTTAATTTCTTTACTGCTCTGCAAGCTAATTTTGGGCGTCTTTTTATTTGACTGACAAAATGAACTATGTGTCTTAAACTATTGATGATTTGGCTCTTTAATTTTTTTTATAGTGCTCTCTGGTCATCACTATCTGAAAATGACGGCGCGAGATGCAAATGCAGAGGATTATTTTTGTGAACAGATTGGTGGTGGAAGGAGAAGCTGATCTTATATTATTTGCACTATATAGAAGCATGTTTAAAATGTTGTTATTTTTCATGCAGCAATATAATACCATAATTTCCGATGAGCACAAATGGATTTGAGATATTGTTGGTTTCTGTATAAGCCTATCAGGAATGACTCTACAGTCACTTGAAATTTGTAATGTGTACGGTTTCATGCCTTATCTCCATCCATCAATGTTTCTGAATGTTCTCATTTTTGTAGTATAGCACTTACATTTTGTTGGTCGCACGGGGCAAGATTAAAGCTTACAAACCAAAGCATACCAATATATATCATATTTCCACTGGTGATGGCAATTGGATCTATTTTTTACACATTTGTTTTACTATATTTCGTCATAATCATTAGGCAACACATCTCGTCTCTTATTTAGTTTTTATTCCTTTAGTTTATTGTGACAATGCTAGGCATATCTTGTGTTATTCTTGCACTGCAGTGGCCAAATTCGACTCTTTCGCATTCTGACTTTTTGTATTTGTTTTTTTTTGTTTTCCATGTGTGCAACGTCGGAGGAGGTATGGAATCCTGTAAATGACCTGCAACTATTTCAGTCTACTGGCCGAAGGAGCAAGAAAAATGGAGACTGATGATTGAACATTGAGTTTCAGTATTTCAACAATTGAGTGTCTTACCAGCGTATACCAAGAGGCGCACCTGCATGTTTTTGGCTTTAAATCCTGTGTAGATACCATTGATTTGTTTTGAGCTCTATGTACATGTATCTAATCCCGGTACACAGTCGAGATACTTGGTGTCCTGGTTTGGGTTGAGAAACCAGTCAGTAAAGTGTAATCTTGTGCCCACCCTCCCCCAAATTTTGTTGTCAACTACAAATGGTCAATCGAAAATAAATTGTGCAATGAAATCGTTTTATGTGAAAAAGATGTTCTTTGACCAGTTTGAAGAGATGGCATACCTTTTTTTAATCGTGATGACGAAACCATATAATTCAGATGCAAGTACTTAGATTAATGATCTAAATAGTGATGAGAAATGGTATTGTTCTAAGGCAGATTAGTTCCATCTGGCATTTGAATTCAATCTTGTAAGGGAGGGAACCGGAACCCACAATGGGCTCTTATGAACAGGTACCAGTAGTTTGATGTAACATTTACAATTTAAACAGCTCAAGGATGATGACAATTTCAGAGAGATACAAAGTATGTTCGCCATTCGTTGTGCATTATATTATCACAAATCGCCAGTACAGTGGAAGCAAAAACAGTTGCATGCCAAGAAAAAAAAAGTAGGCATCGAAGGATGGACGTGTGGCCATATTAATCCATCCATTACGCAACATTGCTCAGTAACATTGGCATGAGAAAAAAACACTTGTATGGCAAGAACCAAATAAGCATATTGATTGAGTTAAATAATGTACTTAATATCAGAGTTCACGAACCAGCTGGTTATTTAGCGTGGGCCACATCTGTCGCATACATTAATTCAAATCGGACCCACAAACTATAAGGGGCCTATGCACGTTCAGTGACCCAAGTTAATGGGTCATATGAAACCCTAACATTAAACCATAAACCCTCAAACCCTAAACCCTACAAAACCCTAAATCCTAAAATTTCAAACCCTTAAACCCTAAAAACCCGAAATCCAAAAACCCCAAACCCTTAAACCCTAAACCCTAAACCCTAAAACCCTAAACCATAAATCCCAAAACCCTTAAAACCTAACACTAGCCCTAAACCCTAACCCTAAAACCATATACCGTTAACCCTAAAAACCCTGACATAATAAGATTTGAGGAGGAATGGGGGAAGCTGTTGAAGAAGTAATGTCTATTGAGGAAGAAGTGCTTAAAGAGATCGCTCAAGCACCGAGATAAATGGGCAAAACCAAGATTCTTAGACAACTGACTTTGGGGGGTCAATCATATTTGGCGGTGTTCTGTTGACAATTGAGAAGACAGCTGACTTTGAGTGGGCTTTCGAAACATTCTTAGACATATGGGGGGGGGCAGAGGTAAAAAATCAGAGTGTCTTGCTCATAACATTATTAGTCAAAAATTAAATTGTAACACCTCTGGTGTTTAATATCTTAAGGATAATACAAAGAGGGAATTAAAGCCTAATTAAATACTTAATGAACCTTGATAAGAAATCAACACCAAAGGACTTTTCAAAAGTCATAAGTATTTGTCATAAACTAGATATGAGCTATCAACATCTTGCACATGTTAATAGTCATGACAAATACACCATGTCCAAAAACTTTCTTACATGTCAAATAATTTCACATAAATGCTCCCAATCAAACTCAAAAGGTATAAACTTGAGATGAAAAGTTTAGTGTCACATACCCATTTTTAAAGAGTTTACTTGATCAATGAATAAAATAATATTTAAGTGATTCTTAAGATTGTTTATTGAAATAATTGCTAATATTAGGATTAAACACAAGAATGAATAAGGCTTGTAAGTATTAAAATACAAAGGATGTGATTTAAATAATATTTTAATACATATCAAGTTTGCTTTATGACACAATTAAAGTTTAAACACATGGAATAAATAAGCTTTTAACCTCCATGTGTACATGTCTTCACTTAAGTTAAAATAATAGCTTACTCACAAAAAGGAGGTAGAACTTTAAATTAAAAATTCTCTTTGAGTATCATACCTCTGTTGCTTAGTAGCACTAATGAAGGGTTTAAGAGAGAAAGGAAAGGTTAAACAGCATAATTAGTAAAGGGTTTTGGAAAATTCCTTAAATAATCCAATCTAAAAGTAGGCTGAATTAGTTTTCTTTCCTAAACACTCAAAAGTTCAATGAAACTCAAAAATTGGTCAAAATAAAGGTTTCAGAAGATTTCAAACCTGACAACTTTCTTATTTGAGGTTTTGTCCAAAATCCATGGGAAAATTTTCAAAAACTGCTAAACATTTCGGGAAGTTTCATTTTTAAACTAAAATTTCCCCCAGCTGTTTCTAAAGATTATCAAATTATTCCAGAGTTTAGAACACAACTTAAAAATTTCCGAAAATAAAAGTTGTCATAAATTTCATAACAAACTTTTTCCTCTTTTAGAGTTTGTGCAGATTTTGACCAGAAAGTGGTTGAAAACCCTTGCCACTGTCAGGTTTCAACCCTGTGGCAACCCAAAATTCCCATTGTGACACCGCGCAAACCATTCAAGTTCTCCTATGTCAAACCTTGCCATTTAGAAACTTTGGACTTCACACTACAACTTTCGTATTTGGATAAGTTTTGGTTCAGTTCAAAAAATTGATGAACGTGGCTCGTCAACTTGGTGGCCACAACATGCCAACGCGCGCCAGAGCGCGGCGACCAGCCGGCGCGTTCCCACGGTGCCCCTTTCCCTTGGGCTGCACGGCAGGCCGCACCGTTCGCATCGCCCCTACGCCAAGCTTTGCCCCCACGTCGCCTTTAGGAGACCCCCCAATACCAGCAACCGCCCCTCCTCTTCCCTTTCTTCTTCTTCGCGGTGAAGAGCAGAGCGGCGGCTTCCATGGCTGCCGGAGCTCGCGTCCATGCCGAGCCCCCACCTCCGGGCGTCCTGGCCGCCGTCCAAGCACACGAGAGCCTTCATCTACCCCTGCTGCACCTCCTCAAACCCTCAAGCCACCACCAGCGCCTCTGCCATCACCGGAAACGAGCTGCCGGTCACCATTGACGCCCCAAGATCCACCTCAACATCGAGCTCCACTGCCGGCCATCCCCGTTTCCATCGGACTGCACTATCGACTTCCCTACATCACACTGGTGCTACACGGACCCTCCAACCGCAGCCCTCACCACCGTCCTCATCGGAGTTAAAGCAGAGGCGGCCGCACCGCCGCTGCTCTCGTCGCCGGCCATCTCCGGTCCACCTCCGACCTCTCCAACGCATCAAACCGGTCGTGGGTGAGTCCCTCGTTGCTCCCGTGCCCTCATCCCGGCCAGCACCGGCCTCCCCTCGCCGGAATCGAGCTCGCCGAGCTCCCAGTCACCGCTAGGGACCTGATTGCGGGTCGCGACTTCTTTTCAGGGTTCCCAATGCAAAAACCGAGGACCTATATGTAATAGCCGAATTTCAGATCTAGGTTTAAAAGCTGTAAACTTCAAAATTCCACTAAAAATAGTAGAAAACTAGGAAAATGTAAAATAAATTTCTGCAGTCTCATAATTTTGTCCATGTTAACATGGTCACAGCATGTATATACTTTTGGGGAATATTTTAGGCTGCAGAAATTAAATTAGATAAATGAAGTTTGTGCATAACTCAAAATCTACAGCTACTTTTGGTGTGATATTTGGATATATTGTTCCACTTGTAGTCACTGCTTTACAGTACCAATCTTGCACTGAGTTATATTTTATAACTCCACATATAAATTGTTTAGATTATCTCTGCTGAAATATTGCTCGAATTTTAATAATTAATTTATTAGACAAAAATTATCCAACTTTGAACTGTAGTGTATACATGTTATGAACTATCTAAGAAAAATACCAAACCCCCTGTTAAGCTATGGTAACATGCTTAAATAAATCAGAGTATGAAAATCAGGTAGCATTTGTTTAGTCCATGTTTGCTATTAAAACTGTGTACCCACTAGATAGATGAGCTAAACATGACTTCATTTTGCTCCTATAAATAGTTCACCCTACTTTGCTGTGTATTTATTTTTCTAGGATTTACTGTCTTTTCTAATGGCTGAAATTGCACTAATTCTAGAAATAAAATTTGCTGAATAAAATAATTTCTTTTTCTGCAAAAAAAAATAAACTTGATAACCTGAGTTAAAAATGAGATTTCACTACGAAGTCGAATCATAATACTTGAGCTGCAAATAGGAGTTTTAAATCTAGCTTAAGGAAGCAAATGAAACATAATTCTTTATCACATGCACAGAATGTAAATATTGGGAAATATCTAAAGTTATCCAAAGACAGTACTTGAGTTACTAAATGAAGTAATAAAATTTGTGATTTAATGTATGTACACGATCACCATCGAAAGAAAAAGGAAGAATGAGCATAAAACCCACCTTGCTTTTTGAAGAAATAAAATTAGTAACAATTCTTGTCTAGGTGAATATGGCAACACATTCACTATGCTTTTCATGTGAATTAAGTAACTTGAATTCAAATTAAATCTTTATGCATGTGCATCTCGTGTAGAACTCCCTCTCGCTGATGGAACATACAAGCTTGTTATGGATTCCGAAGGAGGACCGCAAGAAGGACGGAAGAACGTTGTTGAAGCAAGTCAAACTAACTCAGCCTTAGCCCAAGCCATGAGTTGAGCAAGAAGGCAAGCCCCGGAGCATAACCCAAGTTTAGAACTCCTTGCAAGTATTGTTTATGTTTGTGCATTTACGTTTTTAGGAGTTGAATGAAAACCTAGATGCATGACTCTTATTACCTATGTTTTATATACTAGTATGATAGGTTCGCTAGTTGCCATGCTTTAAGGACCCGTTACAAGTCGAGTGATTTCCTGTCACTCGCGAGATATAGGAGTTGAATGTCTTCCTTTATGTTGGAATCATAAGGATTGACGGGCGGGATGGTATGTGTAGATCTCCCGTCCGTGTATGGTAATTGCTTAAGGTCGAAACGTGTGGTTCAGTGTGTCAAGTTTTTGAACGTACCACGCATATGCCGACCTATGGGAATCGGTAAGCCCGGTACCGGATTGATACAGCAAGGACCGATTGCCTTCTTTCCTTGGAAATTTATTTCCCTTGTGTACACATGTGGTTACACGCGTGAGATCGGCCGGCATGTGTCCGCGAGTATCCGATAACCGTGTATCCTAAGGGAGTTGGACCTGGCGCCGAAATTGTGGATTGATGGGAAAGGTTGGGTAGTATTTGTGCCTTTTATAGCAAATATTATCCGTGTGTGTTGGGTTTCCCTGGTCAGGTAGAGAAATTCGGTTCGAACTGTCCGCTTCTCGCGGTTAATGAGACTGCTTGACCGCTTGGCTGCATTGAGTAACAAGTGGAACTTGAGATCGATAGATGATGATTGTATCTAAATGTATTGCACTACTTGATTGCTTAGAAAGGATGCTCATCTAGAGAAATTAAATTACTAGAATTGGTTGCTAAAATATTGAAAATAAGGATCCATTCTTAGTGCTTTTGGCAAAACAAACCCCTCAGTCGAAAAGCCTTCCATGTCTAGAGGTTGGTGAAGTAGCTATCACCCGATGGGTAAGACTTGTTGAGTATTAGTATACTCAGCCTTGCTTGTGGCTAAATTTTTCAGGTTTTGCTTTTGAGGAGTCAGTATCTGGTGTTAGTTGGCCGACCCAGATTTCCTTCTGGTTGGTCCGTCGTTTGGGAGCCATCCTCGGGTGAGGATCGTGAGGAGTAGCGTCATGGACGGCTTCATCATGATGTTACTTGTATCGTCATTTAGATCATCGTTTACTTTCCGCTGCTTTGAACACTAAAATTTTATTTATGTCTTTCGAACTTGGCTTGTAATAATTTGAAGTAAGAATTATTTAAATTTAGACCTTGGAACGGTGTAACCTCTGGGACTCACCTTCGTGTGGGCGTGTTGTTTCGATCGACAGTGCGTGGTTTAATCGAGCTAGACTCGACGGTGCTCCAGCTTAATCCTATTTAAGTGTACGGATGCCTCACGGTGGTCTTTGGTGCACTTAAGTTGGATTAATTTAGGTGCAGTCCGCCACATAAATAGTTGAGTACCACCCCAGTAAAAGCTTTATCACTGGCCGCACAAGCTATACATTCTATCAAGACACTAACAGAACTGGTACAGTTATTTTTCCTCAGACCAATGTGCGGCGATGGCAAGGCATTGAAGACAACGATGCCAAAAACCAGACACATGTGGTGCAGGTGGCATGTACTGAAAGACACAAAGACTTACCTAGGAAATTTATATTCAAAACACAGCAAGTTCAAGAAAGAGTTCAATAGCCTGGTTACGTTTGAAACAGATAAAATTAGTCTCGAGAGAAAATGGAAACAACTGGTGAAGACATATCAGCTAGGCAAGAATACATATCTTCAACGGCTTTACAAATACAGAGAAAGGTGGGCAAATTCTTACTTCGTGGGGGTGTTCTGTGGTGGGATGACAAGCACACAACGCAGCGAGAGCGCAGACCATATGTTGAAGTCAATTATCCAGAAGGCAGCCCCCATGCACAGATTTGTTAGCAAGTTCAACGAGCTGCAGTGCCGAATCTAGGGGGGTGCAGGGTGGGCTCAAGCCCCCCTACAGCCATGGATTAGTGGAGATTATATGATGGATGAAGGGGAAAAAATGAAGATTGTAAAGAAAAATAGAGAGATAGAGAACTAGGAAGAGGGATGAGCCCCCCCTAAGGTTTCATCCTGGATTCGCTACTGACGAGCTGCAAAAGGACATGAACGGGGAAGAGTAAGGAAGAATTTGTAACCAAACAGGTACTTATAGTCGAGATATCATATATCAAAATAATATTAGAATGAAATAAGCCCTCCCCCACTATTTGTTTTTATTGCAATACATAACATTTCAATACTATTAATTTCACCATATGGAAATGTTAAGTTAACTTCATCCTGTAGAAGATATAGTACTGAAGGATTAGCAGCAATTATTTCGTGATTTTGACAGACTGAATGGCACTACCATTGATGTTAAACAGATCACAAGAAGATTGAGAACAACTGAGCCAATTGCCAAGCACGCTAATGAGAGGTACACAAGAACAATGTATGAAATTTTCGACGTTCAGCTATACCAGTCCGGTTACTTCATGACAGATCACAAAGGAGTGGAAAGTCAATTTGTATTGCTTGACACAAGACAAGAAGAATTTGGATATCGGCACGAGATAGAGGTGGAGATGCAAGGAGAAGACTACATACACTCCTCGTGCGGCCTTTTCGAGCACATGGGAATGCTATGCCGCCATGCCCTAAAGGTTCGTAAAGCCTTTTCCTTAGTTGTCCCAAGAGAAATTAAAAAGGAGGCAACATTGATAATTTTTTTTGGGATATTTATTCCTCGCCTGCAGCTCTATGTTCTGAAATTGTAGAACTTCATTGGCAGGTACTAACCCACATTGGTAAAATAGAGATACCAGAAAAGAACATAATGTCAAGATGGACAAGGTTGTATGACAAGGAAGCTGGTGACAACATCTATGGCCTTGTTTAGATCGCCAATTTTCGCCAACTTATTTTGCTAACTTGTCACATCGAATGTTTGGACACTAATTAGGAGTATTAAACATAGGTGTAAAAATAAACTAATTACATAGATGGACTCCACATCGTGAGACGAATCTATTAAGCCTAATTAATTCGTCATTAGATACTGTCATGCTACAGTAACCCATCTTTAAA
This sequence comes from Digitaria exilis, assembly GCA_015342445.1. Taxonomy (NCBI): domain Eukaryota; kingdom Viridiplantae; phylum Streptophyta; class Magnoliopsida; order Poales; family Poaceae; genus Digitaria; species Digitaria exilis. The sequence continues at coordinate 96,381 of JACEFO010002799.1, forward strand.
AATGCACTTATGACGGCACATATTAGGCTTAATAGATTCGTCTTGCGATGTAGAGTCTATCTGTGTAATTAGTTTTATAATTAGTCTATATTTAGTACTCCTAATTAGTGTCAAAAGGATGGATGTGATATTTCACCAACTTTCGCCAACTTCTCTCCCCCATTACCTAGCTAGATGCAATGATGATGAAAAGAGGAAAATGCTACTTCGCAAAGCATTCCAGCTAGCCAACAAAAAAACAAAGATAAGCGACTACACTTTCGAGGAAGCGATGAAGGCACTGACGAGGGCTGAACAAACAGCTGAACACACGGTGAATAACACCCAGGAGGCAAGGGTGCAATCAAGCAAGCTAGGACATGAAGTACTGTCGTCATGCCCTCCAAGTGCCTTTACCGGAGGCAGACCTCCTCATTCTAGTCTCAAGACATAGCTAGCAAGCAGAAAGAATAAAGAAAGCAGCAAGGCAATTGATATAGATAGCACGGTTGCTGATTGGCCCGAGGAAGAGAGGCCCCCACTGAAGAAAAGACGGTCACTATACAGTCTTAACAATAAGTAGAGGTCAAATTATTTCATTTTTATGTAACGATGACATCCGGTGGGCGGATTAAATCCCCAGGATTAAGATATTTATTATGTTCGATCTTTGGATTATCAAGCTACTGTTCCACCAGTAATAATGATGGGAGAAAACCACAGTTGTTTAATTGGCTTTGATTTGGTTTGAACATTCATCATCAGGCTTTTGGATTGTGTAGCACGGACAAGAAAACCAAAAAAAGGGACAAGTAGCTGTCAAAATATATGTAAAAGAAGACCATAAATAATTGGAAAATATAGCGCCCTTCAAAAAAACAAAATTCACTTCCACGTACAAAAAAAGGAGGAATATATGCCCATCCTTTTGGCAGGTTGATCATATCAGCATATCTGTCATTACAAACTCTTAAAAAAAAAAGGAGGAATATATGCCCATCCTTTTGGCAGGTTGATCATATCAGCATATCTATCATTACAAACTCTTAAAAACAGAATTTGACGGTAGCATAGTTCATCTCCCAAGCTGAAGAAAAAGGCAGATAGTCTCCCCTGGTCAAATTAGTAAATCCCATATAGAATAATATACATTCAAATGTAATCCGCTCTATATTTTATAACCGTGTGTATAATTGTCGCAGACAATGCTGTCTTCATCCTGGCAATCTCCAACAGCTACATCAAAGAAATAAAGATAGATTAAAAAGATAGAGTGAAGACAAAAAAAGAAGAAGTATAAATTCATGCGAGGCCATTAAAAGAACTACACCTGAATGGCCATAATTACATCCCTCATCTGTGACTCTGGAGCTGGAACAGCTAGCGTAAGATCAATCTTCATACTTGATTATTAATAACACGAATATTACAAAAACTAGAACATTTGGCGTCAACATAAATACATCGCGCCAAATTGCAGATATGTCAATTTTCACAAGCACAAACTGTTCAGGACTCAACCATACCAGATATACATATATAGTCAGACTATGCAATATAATATAACATTTCCCACTGACAGGCGCTTAGAGAGGAAGACAAATAAAAACTGTCACAAACTTTTCTCATCATTATTAGTTAAGTAAGCCTTAACTCCTCAGCCCTCTGGGAACATTTCCCGGTAAACATTGCATAGTCCTCCACTGCACCTTGTAGCATCCACATCAACGGTCTCCATGAAAACTGTTTTCATTCAATCTGCAAAGAACAAAAACCTTAACTAAAGAATTGAGAAAACAAAATAAAAAAAAACAGTAAGAATCTAAACCAATAACTACTCGATGATGTCATTAAACAACAAGCAATCTAACAGTGTATTTGCATCAAACTGAACCCTGATATCTTGCCTAAGAAATTGCATTGCTAATACAATAGATTACCAACTTTGGACGATGCACGAAAAAAAATTTCCATGCCCACACCCCCGACCCTATACCCCCACAAAAAAAACACGGAAATGATTTGAGAGTAGTAGTCTTTGATTGATCAGTTGTGCACTGCAGTCTCCCCTTTCTAAAAAAACATAAATTCATTTTTAAGTAGAACATTGAACTCCACCTTCATTATTTTGATCGTCTGCAAAGCTTAGCCAACATATGAACCTATCCATTTTCAATAGCCATGATCATTCTACATTTGATCTCCTTTTTTTTGCACAAGTGAGCCACAAGCTTACGAATGTACATATGAAGGTGAAGAGGAAATAAAATTTCAAATTTGTACCAAGTTTATAATAAAATCAGTCTCCAGTTGCAGATTGAGACGACCAAAGTGTCGGTGCTTGGTAATAGATGACTTTATTCAACTTTTAAAGAAGACAACATATTACTTGGCACTGCTAGGCAGCCGACATAATAATGCAGAAAACAGGAAGTATGCTAGTGTCAATCCAAGTGTTTTGTCTCATCATAACCATCTTTCCAATTGAGATGCTTATTAGCCTTTCAAAAGTGTACCATAGAAGGCAACGACGAGAGTTTAATTACATCATTTATAAACAGCATGAATCAAGTTTCACATGCATCCAGTTAATACATACTTATACACCAGTTTCAGACACTTGAGATAGGGGCTATAACATGTACATTTACAGGCTACAGAGGGTGCAAAAACTATAACACAGAACAAACTGTCATGAGAAGAAGCTACCTTGAACCATCAAGCTATTAAGGTGGAACAACGGCAGGGAGCTAGTTGTGTTTGCTTGCGTTGCCTTCTGTAGTTAAACATTTAAGAAATCATTGTTCATAATTTATTGTGAACATATACCAGAACAATTTGCAAAGAAAAATAGCACCACGTACAACACGTTAGACAAGCAGCAAACCAATAGAATAAATTAGGAAGGTACATATTGATCAAATATGTAGGAACAGTGAAAACTAACATAATTGAAATCTAAGACCTTTGTAGGTGACCTGAATGAAAGAAAATTAAGACTTTTATCTTTAAAATTCACAATTAATTTGAACGCACTTGCTTAGTTTATAACAGAATTGAAATCAAAGACCTGTGTAGGTGAACCCAGAATGCAGAGAAACATTATCTTTGAAATCTCAAAAGTAAGTTGAGCTCATTTAATCATTTTTTGAGAAGAAGCCTCAATATGGAAAGTGTATCCAGACCATATCATGATTTTATTTGTTAGGCAAATATATGAACATATAAAAAATCCTATAACTAATGGAAAGGAAGACTCACAACGCCGCTACTCTTACCAGCTTAAGATCCAACGCCCCAACCTCCCAAACATGCAACTGCTGATGTCAACTCCTCCACAGGCGAGATCCACGCGTCATTGCTGGGTCAAGGATGCAACCCATTCATCACGGCAAAAAAAGAGCTTTGTCGTGGCTGCAGCACAAGAAAAATGGGTTTATTTAATGAAGCGAATTGTTCAATAACAGCAGTAATGCTAAGAACAGTGTACAGCTAATTACTTGATGTACGCTAATACTTCTGGGAGCACAATAAAAGGTTCAGTTGATCAAACAACTTGAGAGGAACATATATTTAACTTATCTTTAATCCTCCATTCTCACCAATAGTTTGGAGTCTTCTTTAATCTGAATTGAATCAATGAAGATAAAAGCAAACATCAAAATATATCAGTGCCCAGACCCACTGACCGAACCATCCAGGAGAAGAAAAAAGAGAAGAATATATCCCAGGGAAAACAGCAGCCAGTAGAACTCAAAGGAGCATGCCTACCTAGCTAGGACTGAACATGGGGCCGTTAGCCCTCGATTGCTGGTTTGAACGGTAGCAAGTCGTCCCCCATTACTCAGCTCTTCCGGTACCTGCACAACAAGGGCAGCAAATCAAAGAAGGAAGGAAACTCAGTTCGTTGAGTCCAAACCTTGGCACGACGAGATTGAGGGAGGGACTGTCGGGATGAGGATAGAAAGTTTATCCCTGCCACGCTTTCTCCGTCTCCGACGAGACTCCCACACCGCCTCTGCCACCTCCGGCTCCGGCGGCGTCGGCCGCCTCCGCCGCCACCCACCACCGCACGCACGCTAATATGGCCATCCTTCTTCCCCCGCCGCTGCCGCCACCCACCGGCCGTCCACCACCGCCAGCTCCGGCGGCTGCGGCCGCCTCCGCTGGCCCCCGACCCCTTCGACGTCCGCCGGGGGGAGTCGCCCCCAGCAACCCCGAACCCTAATCCGGGGGCGGCGGAGCGAGAGATGGAGAGTGACTTACCTGGAGTGCACGTTGCATGCTGGCTGCAGCGGCGAGCGGCCAAACGAGGGGGGAGCGGCGTCGCGTGCGGCAAGGCAACACAGTTGGCGGCGGCATGCGGCCGAAAGGAGGGGGATCGGAGTCGCGCGGGCCAAGAGACTCATTCATCGTCGGCGGCGAGCGACCGGAGACGGAGCAGGAGGGCGGCGCGGGGGAGCTCGTCGGAGGCGGTAGTGGTGGCGGCCGTCGAACCGGAGAAGGAAGAGGAGGAGGATGGGAATGGGAAGAGGAAAGAGGAGGACTGGAGGATAGGGCTTACCGGAGCACGAAGGTGCAACGCGCGGCGGCGGGAGCAGGGCTGGCGGCGGGGAAGGGCTGCGGCGCGCGGACGATGCGGCGGCGTCGTGGGAGGAGGTCGCGGGGGAACGAAGCGTTTTCTCGCGAGAAAAAACGAGCGGTGGTCCACCGATCTCGGCGTAATTACCCAGCTAGCATGTTCTCGGCACGAATCTCAAAGCCATCTCCATCGTCCGTTTTAGGGGGCTCACGTGAGCCCTGACTCAGCACAACATTTTCGGGCGCATAAGCTCGGCGGCCATACAATCATTTCGTGGGTGCCCTGATGACTGAAGCCTTTGCATGCCATGATGGTCTCATCCTAGCGGATCGCTGGGGAGCTACACGTCTATGCATGGAGATGGTCAGACGGACTGCTAGGAACACCTCTCGCTGTGGAAGACACACGGAAGCAGGTCCCTGGTAGAACCAGTGTTCATGGAGACTCGGGAGCGAAGTCTACGTCTACAAGTGTTTTCTCTTAACTATGTAATTAAGTAGGCGTTGTAATAGAGTTGGCCAAACAATTTCGTGGAGAAACTGAGATGGTGGTGCGGCTCGACACCGGTCAAACACCCACAGCTTGTTAGAGGCAGATTGTAATCATGTCCAATGACGAATGAAAGGCCTAATCCACACACACAAAAAAAAAAACTACCGTTGCAATACCCCATGTGTATTACAATGAACATCAAGTGTTGCTAAAAGCTTTCATGGCAATAGCCCGAAACCTTGTAGTAAGTATTATGGATAAGGTTCGCTAGTATGTAATAAACTAACGGTGATGTTGTTAATTTTTTTTGTATGTTGAGTTTCCTAGGAGTAATGACAACATTCATCCCGTTAGAACCACTGATGAATCATGGAAGTTGCTCAAGATTATGCAAATTTTATGTTGTGGGTAAAGACATCATTATTGCTTCTTAGTACTCTATCTTGCAGGTGCATTTTAACTCTATTTAGGAAAAACGTCGAAGGATAGTCACCTAAACCTAGGCTAAATATAGAATAGTTAAGAACCTTAATTTCATTAGTGAAAATCACTTTTGAGTTGGATAAGAATCTTACCTTCATTGGTAAAAGGTTCAGGATCTAGTTGATATAGGTTGTAGTCATAATTTGAGTAAGATTATCAAGACGTCATCAAAAGTTTTAGAATTTGCTCTCACATGTATTCTTGTGGTGGTTTTTATATTTCACAGCGTAAACGGTATACGGATCAATCCTAGACGATGCTGATGGCGCAAACAGGGGATAAAATGGGATTGTTTTACTTAGGCCGGGTCAATAAATGAATGATAACTCGGTTTTGGTAAGATAATTTGGGTGGTTCAAAGGTCAGGTACTAGTTAAAATCAAAGATGGGTCGACAGTAATGATGTGGCAGGATTTATGGGAAGATATAGTACCAAGATGGAAGTACCCAGAGCTTTTCAGCTATACAAAGAATCCAAATATAACTCTGAAAGCTGCAATACAAGATGGGTAATTGCTACAGCTATTTCATCTACCTCTATCTGACCAAGCCTATAATCAGTATGTGGAGTTGGAAACACTTATGCAGACAATGGAATTTTCAAATGGTAAAGATATTTGGTTACAACAGGGAAAGTATCAAAACTACTCCGCGTCTAGATCTTATAAAGTACTTATTGACCATCGAACAGTTCATCCAGCTTTTAGTTGGATTTGGTCTTCATCCTGCCAGCCTAAGCACAAAGTTGTCTTTTGGTTAGTCCTACATGATAGAGTAAACACAAGACGAATGTTAAAGAGAAGAAAGATGCAGTTAGACTCATATGACTGTGAACTGTGTATATGGCAGAGGGAGGAAACTCTGAGGCACCTGTTCATGCAGTGCAAATTTTGCTAGGGCACTGTGGCAAAGAATTGGGATTAACATCCCACAACACATGAATCAGCTGCAAGTGGTCAAACATTTGAAGAGGAGGCTAAATATCCCTTTCTTCATGGATATTGTTATCCTCAGGTTCTGGAGCATTTGGACCACTAGAAACGAATGGATATTCAACCAAATAGATCCAACAATTGATAATTGCATAAGAAAGTTTTTCAGAGAGCTCAAGATGGTTATCCATAGAGCGAAAGCAAGGCATGTGCAGCCTCTTCGAGAATGGATACAAGCACGAGAATAAGGAATCCTTGTTTGCTTTCCTGTTTTCCTCTTTTCCTTTTGTTGGCCACCTTTGGTCTGTATTTAGTTCTCTTTACCTTTAATCCCATGAACTAGGTTTATGCCCGTGCGTTGCTACGGGTGGCAAAAAGTTATGTAACAAACAATATAGAATATCACAGAAGACAATAATTCAATGATATTTATAATGTTGTAAGACAAAATAATATTTTCTATCAAATATTTAGATCAATGTTGCGATTAAGATAGTGTTTGAGAAAACATCTTTCAATATTTACTTCGTGTGTCAATAAATCAACATAGAACAAAGAAGCTAACAGATGAGTGTTCTGTCCATCTCTCTTGTTTACGCTTCCTCGATATATATATACATTTGGGACACCCAAACTACAATTTCCACATAATTACATATCATAGATGATGAAGCATATAGAAATATTATTTTTAACCGTACCTAGGTCATTGGGTGTTATTATACCTGGAGCAATACCAACCATATGTAGTAGTACTTCAATGGAGAAAATGACAAGTAGATCATCATTTCCTGAAGCAATAACATGACTTCAACTCGGTAAGCCTTCATAATTCATAAATAATAATCTATACAAAATTTCAGAGAGTGGTTCATGACTGCAGAAAGGTTAACTCTCGTACCTGATAACCTGAGAACCTCAAATATGTAATCAACAACATTTTCATCGATCGAAATTTGGTAGAGCAGAAACACTTGCATCAGATGACAGGAAAGCAATCACATAAATCTGTGTGCTAATCCTGGGCATCATTGTTCTCCGACAGTGATGAAAAAATGGATGAACTATCATGTTGTCAATAACCAGGTCATGGATAATATTGTGGGATCCTGGATCAAGTTGTGGAACTATCAGCCAACCTGAAAATAGATTCCTACTTGGGTCAAAACAGTAAAATTATTTGCACTATGCCCAAGCACAAATTATGAAACCAAACAACTCACCTGATCTGGATCGTTTCAGTTTGACAGATTCAAGAGTAGTAATAGACGGCGCCTTCAACTTACAGCTGAGTAAGTGGAGATCGATTCACCATAAATAGTGGGAGAAATTTAAATCAGTGCATGTTGGATGCAAGCATCAGCAGGCAATCTAGACAAAGTATGCTAAAATAACAATATATACGGTAATGCTACACCTAGGACGTCCGATGCGAGATGAAAATATCGGACACAGTCAATGTTGCAAAAATACAACTTCTGATGTTGCATATGACATCTCTTGGTGTTGCAACGGACAATCAATATTGCAATATTTATGTTTCAATGTTTCACTTTCATGTTTAATGTTACAATATTTCTATTTAATGTTTCACTTTCATCATCAATGTTGCAATATTTTTTTCTCAATGTTCCATCTCGGTTTTGTTTCAGCCAGGAAATGTTTCAACCATGCACAATTCTTTGTTCCAATCTGAGCAACATCTCAGTCCATATTATGTTACGATTGTTCCTATTTTTCACTCCTCCAATGTTGCATTCGTTTCAAGAAATTTTTTGAACCTGTCCTACGATTTTTTTTTCCTTCAGGTCCCCCTCGTTGCTCTAATGTTTCAAATTTGAAACTTTTACTGTTCCACCAAAACCGTATGCGCCCCGACGCTCTAATGTTTCATTCTTGTTTCTGGCATCTCCCAAATGTTTCAAATTTGAAACTGCTAATGTTCCACGAAAACTGTATGTTTCCAAAATCTGTTCAATGTTTCAAAATTCTACGTGATGTTTCATGCAACATTCGACTGAAACACCGTCCAATGCTAGCCCCGGACGACGGACGTCCGGGCGCTAGCAAGTTCCTAATATATATACAACTCACATTCAAATAGTCCCTAATATATAGACTGCTGACAAAGTTCTGAACGAAACAATCACCAAAACGATATGTTCTACTTTACAAGATCCAATTCGAACGATGTCCCATCAAAATAATCAGACGAACGCTTGTTCTGTCGTGGAGAGAGAAGAGAGAGCAAGAGAATGGTAAACATGTGAGAATCGCCATACCTGTTGGCGCCCAGTCGCACCACGACCCGTGATGCACGAGCCACAGGCCCACAAACCGGCGAACCACGGATGCCAGGAGCCGCACTACTACAGGGTAGACGCCATCGTGAGTTAGGACATCGGGAGCAGTAGGGCTGACGTTGTCAGGAGGACACTGCACGGGGCGAGCAGGAGATGTCGGGAGCCGCAGGGAGGCCAGACGCTGTACGCGTTGATCGGGCGGAGCAGTAATCTGGATCGGGACGACGATCGCCTGCAGGACTGCAGGAAGATTTGGGAAGGCGATCGCCGCCTATCTCGCGACGACTTTGCAGAACCTGCCAGCAAGAACGGCAACGAGTAGGGTTTGAGGGGCGGTGCGGCCGTCTGTCTCGCGGCGAGGAGAGGAGGGATGTCGTGAGATTTGGGAATGCGCGGATTTGGGAAGGCGATCTCTGCGAGCGTGGGAGGTGGTGATTGCGGGAGTACGGACGGAAGGGCGATTTGTGTGCGTGGGAGGCGGATGACGTAATTAACGTGATGAGGCCAATGGGGGAGGCGTGGGCGACGTACCGTGGTGAATCAGTGGTGAAGCGGGGGACGCAACATCCCTCGCACTCCTTTTAGGAGTAGAGATAAATTGCTGTGGGGCGTGCCCCTCCAGTTTTGCTTAAAAAAAAATATAATTTCGGTGGTTCCGTACACTAGCTACCCAAAACATTTAACTTCTCTTTTGGAATTTTTAGCAATAAATAAAACTACAATAAAAATATTTCATCAGATAAATGTCATTTTTATTCTTATTGCAATATATTGGTAAAACCTGTAATTGTAACCGTCCAGAAACGCTTGAGGTCATCCAAGAACAACTCCTTGAACTTCGCCAATCTGTCCGGCTCCATGGCCATGACGACGTCTTGAGTCCGCCGTCGTTGCCTTTCGGGCTAGGGACAAGGTACGCCTTGCCGATAAAAACCAGCGGGCCCCTGCCGAAGTCCACGTGGGCGAACAGCGCCCGGCCCTGTAGTGTTGCTAGGCGGGGCAGCCGCCCAGGTCCCCAAATCGTTGGGGCCCCCACATGTATGTATGCAGTATATATACTAAAGGCCCAGCTATGGACAAATGGAAAATAATCAAACATCAGCCCAACAGCAGGGCCGGTCCTGTGTTTTTCGGGGCCCTGGGTGAAACTAAAATTTGAGGCCCCTACTACATATAAACATCTAACTAGTTCAATATTAGTTGCAAAGTTGATTTCGATTCATTATAAAATATAATATGGTAAAAACAGTGGCATATTATTACATCAAAAGCATAACTTGCAAAACAGACGATGGTAACACTTACCAGATCATTTTGAATAATTTCTTCTAACATTTCTTGATACGAAATCATCGACGATGGTGTTGAGATCAATCTCGTCCAGTAGCTTCCTTTCAATGGACAAAGTTGCCAAACCATTTAACCTTTCTTGGGACATTGCAGACCTCAAGTAATTCAACAGTAGTTTCAATTTAGAAAAGCTTCTTTCAGCTGATGCTACAGTCACAGGCACTGTAAATAATATTCTATATGCAATAGATATATTAGGATAGCAGTCCGCTTCTCTAACAAAATCAAATATCTCCATAGCAGACATTGGCTGATCAGGCAAAGTCAATCTCATAACCTTTAATTCAGAAATTAGATCATTCAAGTCAACATCAGATGAGTCATCCGTGGAGAATGCTTTTGCAAATTCAGTACAACAATCATTCAGCTCAATATGATCCAAAGACTTCAATGTACTTGAGCTCAGTAAGAACCCAAATATACCTTTAAACACAAGGAGTTCATCGAATCTATCTTTTAATGAAGTTCTAGCCTTATCGACCATAGCAATAAAGTAATTCACCCTAAAAGCCTTCTCAGCTTTTAGGATTTCTTCTTGGTATTCAGTTTCATCAAATTGTTTCTTCCTAGTAGCCTTACGTTTCACCGGAAATGATGGATCTGTACCCATTTCAGATGCAAGTGCTTTGGCAATAGTCATACTAGAATCAAATCCTTCATTTCTATACTTCTCAAAATAATCCCTTATACCTTCAATTTGCTGCAAGATAGAGTCGATGCACATGGATGGTGATTGCAACTTCTTGCTTACAATATTTACAGCAAATAGAATATCATGCCAAATAACCATACCAAGTATAAACTCAAACTTGCCAAGAAAATCGAATAAACTTTTTGCCTCACTTTTGGCTATGGCTTCAGTATCTTTTGCTTTATGTAACTCAGACAAAACTGATCTGATCTCCTTAGCTTGATATCTAATTGCTTTAACACTTTTTATCCTACTCTCCCAACGAGTATTGCATAATGATTTCACGGTTAAACTTGGAACATGTTTAAGCAGAACATTCCATCTTTTGGTAGAACCAGCAAACAACACATATATTCGTTGAACAATTCCAAAAAATGAAATAGCTTTACCACATGTTTTTGTCAAATCACATAGAGTAAGATTAAGACTGTGGCAAGCACATGGCATATACAATGCTCTTGGATTCATATCAAGCAATCGTCTTTGTACCCCGTTATGTCTTCCTTTCATATTAGAACCATTGTCATAACCTTGGCCTCTTATATCATCAATATTAAGACCAAAAGACTCCAAGGAATCAATCAATACATTAAAGAGTCCTAAACCAGATGTGTCATTTACCTCCAAAAACCCCAGAAAGTACTCTTCAACCTTTGTTTTGCTGTCAGACATGTTCACACATCGAACTAGTAAACTCATTTGTTCTTGATGACTCACATCTGGGGTGCAATCAAGAATAACAGAGAAGTATTTAGCCTCCTTAACAATCTTTATGATAGAGTTTGTAATATTGGATGCCAAAAGAGAAATCAACTCATTCTGAATTTTATGGCTAAGATAATGATATTGAATTTCTTTATTTTGAATACGTCTCAAATGGTCTTGCATCACCGAATCAAATTCAGCAACCATCTCAGCACAAGATAAGAAGTTACCATTCTTAGGGTTGTAAAGCTGCTCGCTCGATCCTCTAAAAGCCAAATTGCGCTTGCCAAGAAATTTTACAGTGGAAATTATTCTCAATAGAACTTGCTTCAAGCGTTCTTTCTCCTTTCTGATCTCCTTTTGCAAATCTTTGTCAATGGTTTCTTCCTTGCTCAATCTAGTTTTTAACTCCTTCCAAGAGTTCATGCAAGTAATATGCTCAAAACTATTTTCATGCTCCTTCAGTCTCTCATTAATATGCTTCCAATCTCTATATCCAGCACCAGCTAATGAACTAGTATTGTTGTTAGATTTGAAAATCTTACAACAGAAGCAAAACACTCTGTCAGCATGCTTAGAATAAATCAACCATTTTCTGTCATGTAACTCCCCGTTGCTCATCTTTTTAAAATAGCAAGCATAAGAAAAGTGCCTAGAGTTATCTGTTCGCCCGAGGAGGCGAACAGGCGTGGATGGTGGCTTCGTTGATGCGTTAGATGGTCAATATGGCTTCTAGGTTCAGTCCTGGGCTGCTGTTGGGCAGCGCCGGCCCTGTAGTGTTGCTAGGCGGGGCAGCCGCCCAGGGCCCCCAAATCGTTGGGGCCCCCACATGTATGTATGCAGTATATATACCAAAGGCCCAGCTATGGACAAATGGAAAATAATCAAACATCAGCCCAACAGCAGCCCAGGACTGAAGGAGCATGAAAATAGTTTTGAGCATATTACTTGCATGAACTCTTGGAAGGAGTTAAAAAATAGATTGAGCAAGGAAGAAACCATTGACAAAGATTTGCAAAAGGAGATCAGAAAGGAGAAAGAACGCTTGAAGCAAGTTCTATTGAGAATAATTTCCATTGTAAAATTTCTTGGCAAGCGCAATTTGGCTTTTAGAGGATCGAGCGAGCAGCTTTACAACCCTAAGAATGGTAACTTCTTATCTTGTGCTGAGATGGTTGCTGAATTTGATTCGGTGATGCAAGACCATTTGAGACGTATTCAAAATAAAGAAATTCAATATCATTATCTCAGCCATAAAATTCAGAATGAGTTGATTTCTCTTTTGGCATCCAATATTACAAACTCTATCATAAAGATTGTTAAGGAGGCTAAATACTTCTCTGTTATTCTTGATTGCACCCCAGATGTGAGTCATCAAGAACAAATGAGTTTACTAGTTCGATGTGTGAACATGTCTGACAGCAAAACAAAGGTTGAAGAGTACTTTCTGGGGTTTTTGGAGGTAAATGACACATCTGGTTTAGGACTCTTTAATGTATTGATTGATTCCTTGGAGTCTTTTGGTCTTAATATTGATGATATAAGAGGCCAAGGTTATGACAATGGTTCTAATATGAAAGGAAGACATAACGGGGTACAAAGACGATTGCTTGATATGAATCCAAGAGCATTGTATATGCCATGTGCTTGCCACAGTCTTAATCTTACTCTATGTGATATGGCAAAAACATGTGGTAAAGCTATTTCATTTTTTGGAATTGTTCAACGAATATATGTGTTGTTTGCTGGTTCTACCAAAAGATGGAATGTTCTGCTTAAACATGTTCCAAGTTTAACCGTGAAATCATTATGCAATACTCGTTGGGAGAGTAGGATAAAAAGTGTTAAAGCAATTAGATATCAAGCTAAGGAGATCAGATCAGCTTTGTCTGAGTTACATAAAGCAAAAGATACTGAAGCCATAGCCAAAAGTGAGGCAAAAAGTTTATTCGATTTTCTTGGCAAGTTCGAGTTTATACTTGGTATGGTTATTTGGCATGATATTCTATTTGCTGTAAATATTGTAAGCAAGAAGTTGCAATCACCATCCATGTGCATCGACTCTACCTTGCAGCAAATTGAAGGTATAAGGGATTATTTTGAGAAGTATAGAAATGAAGGATTTGATTCTAGTATGACTATTGCCAAAGCACTTGCATCTGAAATGGGTACAGATCCATCATTTCCGGTGAAACGTAAGGCTACTAGGAAGAAACAATTTGATGAAACTGAATACCAAGAAGAAATCCTAAAAGCTGAGAAGGCTTTTAGGGTGAATTACTTTATTGCTATGGTCGATAAGGCTAGAACTTCATTAAAAGATAGATTCGATGAACTCCTTGTGTTTAAAGGTATATTTGGGTTCTTACTGAGCTCAAGTACATTGAAGTCTTGGGATCATATTGAGCTGAATGATTGTTGTACTGAATTTGCAAAAGCATTCTCTACGGATGACTCATCTGATGTTGACTCGAATGATCTAATTTCTGAATTAAAGGTTATGAGATTGACTTTGCCTGATCAGCCAATGTCTGCTATGGAGATATTTGATTTTGTTAGAGAAGCGGACTGCTATCCTAATATATCTATTGCATATAGAATATTATTTACAGTGCCTGTGACTGTAGCATCAGCTGAAAGAAGCTTTTCTAAGTTGAAACTACTGTTGAATTACTTGAGGTCTGCAATGTCCCAAGAAAGGTTAAATGGTTTGGCAACTTTGTCCATTGAAAAGAAGCTACTGGACGAGATTGATCTCAACACCATCGTCGATGATTTCGTATCAAGAAATGTTAGAAGAAATTATTCAAAATGATCTGGTAAGTGTTACCATCGTCTGTTTTGCAAGTTATGCTTTTGATGTAATAATATGCCACTGTTTTTACCATATTATATTTTATAATGAATCGAAATCAACTTTGCAACTAATATTGAACTAGTTAGATGTTTATATGTAGTAGGGGCCTCAAATTTTAGTTTCGCCCAGGGCCCCGAAAAACACAGGACCGGCCCTGTGGGCGAAGGCCAGCCCTAGCAAGCTTACGACGTACAGGTCCGTCTCGGGAATGGCCCAGCGCCTCTGATCCCACAGGCAGCTCTTGGATTCTTCATTGTAGTCCACCTGGGAACGTCGCTCAACCGATCGGTAGCGCCGGAGATCCTCGCCGCGGTGGTGCAGAGCGGGCCGGAGACAACTTCTTGGACCTTGGCCGGTCAAGGTTGGAGAGCCACAGCGTCTGGTTCGGCATCACCCCGGGCTCCCTTGGCGGCGTGACCATGCAGGACTCGAGGATCTGGATCTCCACTTCCATTCCTCTGCTAGCACGTTGTCAAGTCAACGCTGCGCGAGATTGGTCGATCTGCAGAGAGGCTGATTTTGCTTCTAAGCGTGTAGTCTACCTGGTTGATATATATATATAAAGATTATCTTGAATTGTCAACATGAGATGCCACCATCATGTGAGCTTAGCTGTGTAATGCAACATGCCCATGTGCACACGGGCACCGTGGTTATCTGCTTGATATGTCAATGTGTCATATATATATAGTCCTGTTTGTAGCGCGGAAAGGATCGGCGGCCTCTCCGCGATGCCGTACGTGCGTTTTTTTAATTTTTCACATTTTTCCATTTTCCAACTTTTATTTTACCCAACTCATTTATTTTCCTTTCTTTCATTTGAATTTGTATCTATATCAAATGTATATCGTTTTTTCTTCAAGGAAATTTGCTACCATACAGAGGTCTCTCACAGTACAAAAAGAAGATAGGGCTCCGCTCGGCTTTTTGTTTGGAAAATACGCTATATCCACTGTAGCCTTCACGTGGATTGGCCTTTCGTATCACTTATGCTTCACGACAAAATCGAGGAGTCAGTAGTCCACGTTGCCCTTCTATTGGGTGTTTGGTTCGTATAGGTTTAAAATAGGGTTTTGATGCCTTCATATTGAATGTTTCGATGCTATTTAGGAGAACTAAGTATAATCTAATTATGAAACTAATTGCATAAGCTAGTTTTCGCGAGGTGAATCAAGGTGAATCAATTAATGTTAATGAACCCATCATTAGCATATACTCAATATAATATCAGATGGGGTAAGCATGGTGTAATTAGACCTAATAAATTATCGCCCAACTTAGATACCCATGCTTTCTTTCCATTATGACACATAGTACAGATTAGTTTATAAGTACCCTATTACTATTTTTTATGCAAAGTTCTGACCTGAGATTTGTTTGCCTCATCAATCATGTGACGAACCCCCTTCTTTGTACACATGTCGAGTTGTATGCAAGATATTCATTTTAACTCGCAATCTCTTTCTTCATTGAATTGACCATCTTCTTTAGTCTTTCCCAATCAGAATAACAGGTTATAGCCATATTTGTAGCACATTATGTCAGATACATCTGGCTCGTCGTTCTTACTTAATTGTTGCATATTAAAGAGAATCAGCTATACAATTACTAGACTGTTATTAGACATTAATTATAGTATGTTAATCCTAACAACATATGCTATATATGCCTTCTCTTAGGGCGCGGCAATAGCTCACCGTAGTACATCATACACTAGAAAGGCCTGCGGATTTGCCGCGAGGGGGCCACATCATGAGTCGTACTCCCTCCGTCCCAGAAAACATGCAATTCTCGCTTCCCAAGAAATTGCAGAATCTTAACTTTGACCAATTATAAATAAAAAATATAAATATTTATCAAATAAAATATATATCATTAGATTTATTTTTAAATGTAGTTTTTTAACAAATTTATTTAGGGCCATAAATACGAATACATTTTTCTAGAAATTTGGTCAAACATGAACTACTTTAACTGACACGCATCCCAAACGTGCATGTTTTTTGGGACGGAGGGAGTAGTATTGTAGTTGATGGGGACTTTAATTAGTTGATGCATGTAGTATAGCAGTTGTTATAGGCAAATGTCCAATTTCCTTTTAAAACAGCATAGTTCAGAGAAATTCGTGGCTTGTTATTTTTGCATAGGTGTTATGGTCAGTTGCACTTGGTATATTTTTTGGGGCACCCTATTGTCCTGACCGTATTGTTAAGTAGTATATTTATTTTCGCATACGGAAATGAGGTATGTTATTTCTTGCAGTATTTATTATGGTGAAAAAATGGTGAAACCATTTAATAGTGAGGGCAGATCACAGTTAGTTGGATACTTAATATATTTACGAAATCACGAGGCAATTAATAAACATGATGTTTATAAGGATGTAGTGATTATATTAAAATCGGTTGCGTTATTGTGGAGGTCGTATGCAAGCCACAAAATAATGGTAGAATAGAACAATATTATATTTTTAACAAAATAAGATGTTATGTTGAATGAATTATGAATATGTTTCGGATTTAGAATTTGATAGCTTACTATATCGTAAAGATTTAGATTTTGAAATTCTTAGCAATTATTGTGTGATCATTTTTTTTTATTTGAACACATTTTGGTGTCCAAATTGTTGGTACAACGGGTCGCGTGTAAGTGTTTGTTCAAATAAATCCCAAAAGCACTTTGAATTTTGGAATTTACTTTATGATGAAGTTGTATTTTTGAAATTAGATCAAGTTTTATATTGAGCAACTTTTGATTCCAACTTGGTGTTCAAATTGTACGTATGTATAAATAATGAATGGATTGGGATGTGGTTTGATTTTATTGAAATATATGGGTTTCTGTAAAGATTTTACGGAGAAACGACCAGGACGGGTTGATTCAAAGAAAACAATAGGTTTTTTTTTTGCAATTTCCCTAAACCCGGAAGGTTAGATTGCTGGTTGATTTGGAGAAAAGTGAAGGACGTTTTCGCAAAATTTAGTGAGAGAGGAAGGTGAACTGCGGATTTATTTCGCCAAAGATAGAGTTTTTTTTAAAAAAAACTACTCTTAGCGTGTGCTATGCCTCGTTGATATTTAAAGATTGGGAAATGCTATGTCACGGGCGTCTGGACGCCAAGGCAGAAATCGGACGCACCCCCTCCACTTATTCTTTCCTCCTGATGTTTCAATGTTTCACTTTTTTTCACCTAAATGTTACAGAATATAACTTAATGTTGCACGTTTAATTGGGGCCGTTGTTACAATGTTTCACAACCAAATGTTGCAACTTTGCATCATCTTTTTTTCCGGTTACAGTGTTACATCAGAACCGGTGTTGCAACGTTGCACACCAATGTTGCAACGTCCGTTGCTGCGCCCGGACGACGAACGTCCGGGCGCTAGCAGTTCCCATAAAGATTATCTTCAATTCTCAGCTTATAGTAGAGCATGAAAATCGGTCACCATCATGTGAGCTTAGCTGTGTGAAAATAATGTTATCTGCTTGATTTCTCCATGCGACATACATCATACATTACATTCGGCAAAAATAATGTTCCTCTAAATTATTTTTATAGCTTATGTTCGTCGATAAAAATCAAACCATGTTTGCTTCATGGCATGACGTTGTCTACCATTTGCCAAAGACAGTCAATGCAAGAACTACTGGAGAACCGAGCTTTAGTACCGGGCGCAAAGCCGGTTTAATACCAGTTATGTGTCTGGTACCGAGCTCCCGGTACTAATGTGTGGCCCCTTAGTACCGGTACTAATGTGTGGCCCCTTAGTACCGGCTAATGCAGCGCGATTTAGTAACGGACGCCATTTAGTACAGGCTGGTAACACCAGCCGGTACAAACGGCCAGCCACGCGGCGCGACCACGCACCATGCATTTTGTACGGGCTGGTAATACAGCCACGCGGCAACAACAAGGGCACTTTGGGCACAGTTCATTTAGTACCGGCTGGTAATACCAGCCAGTACTAATTGTTCCGGCCCCCATTTTTTGTTTTTCCTTTTAGAAGTCCCTGTTTTTGTTTATTTTTAGTTTTTTTACATGTTACGTTCCTATACGCAGTAGTGGTTCCTACGTGTATTCTCGTGCTCATAGCATTAGCATAATTGAAGCAAGGACCAGTTTTTCATACACAAGTGTGTAGCTACACAAGCGTGTATATCTCACAAATCACAAGGTATTTTTTCATACTTGAGGTTTCTAAATAAAGTATGTACATATAATTGATTTTTAAAAGTAGTATTTGGTCATACCTTTTTTTTATTCATAAAGTATTTAGACATACTCGTTTTTCTATACAGAAAATGTAATATATCATAAAGTGCAAGAAAGTATGAGTTCCACCCAAAATTTTTACTCAAAATGATAAATGAGTATGTACACATCCTCAAGGTGGTTTTTTGGACAGTGGTGTAGCTTCACACTTGTGTAGAAATGATTTATCCAAAAAAACCACTTTGGGGATGTGTACATATTCATTTATCATTTTGAGTATGTACACATACCTAAAATAAGATTTTTCAAAGTGTTAACCATGAAAACATTTGAGTGGAACTCATATTTTTTTACACTTTATGATATATTACATTTTCTGTATAGAAAAATGAGTATGGCCAAATACTTGATGAATAAAAAAAAAGTATGACGACATACCACTTTTAAAAATCAAGTATGTGTACGTACTTTATTTAGAAACCTCAAGTACGAAAAAATACGTTATGAATTGTCAGATATACACACTTGTGTAGCTACACGCTTGTACATATACATATACATATACATATACATATACATATACATATACATATTTATGTTTGCAAAGCCATTTTCTTCAAGGCGAACTTCTTCACTTGCTCCTTGATGTTTTCTCCATCTGGAAGTTGGAAGTACGACAACAACTGCTCCCAGCACATCTCTTTCTCTTGTTCAAGTACTACATCTGCAGATTCAAACCCCTTAGCCGTTTTCCAAGCTTTGAAACTGATGGGGATGTTCTCCCTGACAATGTATCCTGCCTGATTGACAAACTTTGTCCTTGCATCCTCTGGAGCTTTCGGGGCACCTTCTTCGTCGATCTCTCTAATGATGATTTTCCCCGTCATATTTGCTTTAGTGCTTCATTTACGTTTCCGACTAGACGTCGAAGCCTGAGAAGATATCCATTCATATATAAATGATCCTAAGTATGACCAAAAAGTATATTGCATGTGTCTCTGTATATATACCTCGGGTACATCTTCTTCCTTGGAGTTAGAATGAGCAGCCTCATCACCATCACCTGTCACGTTAAGATGTTGGCTGCCATCATACTCGCCTTCGGGTAGATCTTGTTTAGGTGGTAATTCGAAGTTGTCTCCTCTAATTAGGTGACTCATGAACTCATCAATGTTTTCACGTCCATCATCCATTTGAAATGCTAAGAGTAACACAATGAGCTTATTTAATAAACTAGTAATCTAGGGTATAATTTACAAGTTGTACTACTAACCGAGGGGTTAACTTCTAATATTACTAAAAATCCAGGGGCTAATTTGTAATTAAACAAGTAATCCAGGGGCTAATCTACAAGTTATACTAAAAATCAAGGGGCTAATTTCTAATATTACTAAAAATCCAGGAGCTAATTTGTAATTACACTAGTAATCCAGGGGCTAATTTCTAATTACACTAGTAATCCAGGGTAATTTCTAATTATACTAAAAATCCAGGGGCTATTTGTAATTAAACTACTAATCCTGTGGCCAATCTACAAGTTATACTAAAAATCGAGGGGCTAATTTCTAATATTACTAAGAATTCAGGTGCTAATTTGTAATTACACTAGTAATCAAGGGGCTAATTTCTAATTACACTAGTAATCCAGGGCTAATTTCTAATAATACTAAAAGTCCAGGGGCTAATTTGTAATTAAACTAGTAATCTAGGGGCTAATCTATAAATTATACTAAAAATCAAGGGGCTAATTTGTAATATTACTAAAAATCCAGGGACTAATTTCTAATTACACTTGTAATCAAGGGGCTAATTTGTAATATTACTAAAAATCCAGGGGCTAATTTCTAATTACACTAGTAATCCAGGGGCTAATTTCTAATTATACTAGTAATCCAGGGGCTAATTTCTAATTACACTAGTAATCCAGGGGCTAATTTATAATTAACCTACTAATCCAGGGGCTAGTTTATAAGTTACACTAGTAATCCAGGGGCTATTTCTAATAATACTAAAATCTGGGGCTAATTTCTAATATTACTAAAAATTTTGGGGCTAATTTACAAGTTACAGTAGTAATGCAGGGGCAAATTTCTAACAATACTAAAATTCCAGGGGCTAATTTCTAATTAACCTACTAATTCAGGGGCTAATTTACAAGTTACACTAGTATTCTAGGGGCTAATTTCTAAATAAACTAGTAATCCAGGGGCTAATTTCTAATTAAACTAGTAATCCAGAGGCTAATTTCTAATTATACTAGTAATCCAGGGGCTAGTTTGTAAAATTACTAAAAATCCATAGGCTAATTTAGAAGTTACACTAGTAATCCAGGGGCAAATTTCTAATAATACTAAAATTGCAGGGGCTAATTTCCTATTATACTTAAATTCAGGGGCTATTTTCTAATTAATTGTAATTAAAATAAACCCTAATTAAAAAATGGCGGACGTCAGCACGAATTATGCTGACGTCAGCCCGACGAGGGCTTACGGCTGGGGCGGCGGCGGCGGTTCTGGCGATGACGAGCTCGGCGACGAGGTGGCGTGCGGGAAACTCGGCGACGAGGAGCTCGACCACGAGGTGGTGAAGGCGGCGACGAGGAGGAGAAGGCGGCCATGAGGAGGCGGCGACGAGGTCGAGGAGCACACGGCGGAGGACGAGGCCGGTGGCAGAGTCAGCGACGAGGGCTGCGGCGGCGGCGCACACCCTATGGCGGCAGCATCGAGAAGGAGGAGGATGTGGCTGGGATGGCGACGAGGGGCTCAGCTGGCAGCGGGGAAGAAGGATGAGGACGCGCGATCGAAAATTGACTAAGTGTTGGGCGTGGAGGTGCTCTAGATCTATAGGGGGCCAGTTAGTACCGGCTGGCACCAGCCGGTACTAAATTGGCACCTTGTACCGGCTGGTGCCACCAGCTGGTACTAACCGCAGCCTGTTAGTACCGGCTGGAGCCGCCAACCGGTACTAAACGCCACCAACTTTGATTTCCCGCTCCGGGTGGCGTTTAGTACCGGCTGGCGGCTCCAGCCGGTACTAACGGCCCAAAACTGTTCAGTTCCCGCCTTCTTCGTTTTTAGTTTTGTATTTTTTTAATTATTTGTTATTATTCATGCAAAAAAAAGAGTGATATATTATATGTAATACATTTTAATATGCCGTTAGCTGTTAATAAAGTTTTTAATTCATTTTTGCCTTATTTAAGCTTTTGATATTTGAGAAAAATATTTAATATTTATTAATTTGTGTAAAATACATAAATTGAGTTCATTAAATTAAATAAATTCACATGATTAAATATCTGCGTCCATACAACATTTTGGATTCTTGTAAGTCTATGTCGCTTGTCTAATTCTTATTAGAAAAAAATATAGAATTTCAGATAAATAAAAGACAATATATTCTACTATGT
This sequence comes from Digitaria exilis, assembly GCA_015342445.1. Taxonomy (NCBI): domain Eukaryota; kingdom Viridiplantae; phylum Streptophyta; class Magnoliopsida; order Poales; family Poaceae; genus Digitaria; species Digitaria exilis. Next base: position 118,377 of record JACEFO010002799.1, read on the forward strand.
ATATATTTTTTGAACATGCAAATATATTTTTCAACACTTTATGTAATATACTCTACTATGTTGACTTTACTTAATAAATTGTTTACTTCATTTGTTACGAATTTAAGGTTTTCATACTTTAATAATCTATTAAATTTTTAAATAAAATACATAATTTGACATAAAATTAATTTAAAAGCTAAAAAAATTGACAAAATCATTACTTCAGTTTATACATGCAATATTTTCACCGAACTAATGGAACATTGATAATTTTCTTCTTAACTAAGACTCTATCTTTATGATTACGACGTAAATAAGCAGCATCTTCTCGAGACAAAAGGATGGTGGGGTCAACATCAATTGAAAATGGAGGGAGGTCATCAATCCGATTAAATTGTTCTGAATTATCTGAAATGTCCTCAACTCCAACGATTTTTCTCTTTCTAGATAGTACTATATGGCGTTTAGGTTGGTCTTTGTTAGGGCCCTTTTTCGGTTTGCTTGACATGTCCATCATATAGAAAACCTGACTGACATCCTTTGCTAGAACAAAAGGTTCATCTTTGTATCCAATCTTACTAAGGTAGACTGTTGTCATCCCATACGGTCCGCCAAAACGCCTCCTTGAGCACGGTTCACCCATTGGCAATGAAATAAAGGGACTTCAATAGAGGTCCATACTCTAGTTCCCATATCACTTTTATGACACCATAATATGGCTCTTTTGTTCCCTCATTGTCTATTATTGCATCGATACGGGCACCACTGTTCTAGTTGGTACTCTTTTGGTCTTGTTTCCTTGTATAATATGTATTTCCGTTTATATCGTACCCTTGGTATAACAAGATGGTGAGAGATGACCCCCTAGCTAACCACTGAAGTTGTTTGCCAAACGATTGCTCACCAATAAGAAGTCTTCGGAGCCAAATAGCGAATTTTTCTTTGTGGTTACGTGTAATCCAGGTTTCACTCTTATCAGGGTTTGCTGACCGGATAATCTTCTTGCGCTGAAGCATATATGGAGCAACTAGTGATGAGTTCTGCAAAACCATGAAGTTTGCTATGCGCATATCAGACTCAGGGATTGTCAAACTAGCTTTCTTCCGTAGTGTTCCCTTTCCCTTCAGCCGCCTTCATGGCGTGACATGGGCTGTCCGACCAGATCAATGTCATCAACAAAATTAGCATAGAATTCTATGACCTTCTCTGTTGCATAGCCATTAGCGATGGATCCTTCTGGGCGAGCACGATTGCGAACGTACTTCTTTAAGATTGCCATGTATCTCTTGAAGGGGAACATATTGTGTAGGAATACTAGACCAAGATCGAGATCTCATTTACAAGGTGAGTAAGGAGATGGGTCGTAATGTTGAAGAATGAAGGTGGAAAGACCATCTCAAAGCTGACAAGGCATTGGACCATGTCCTGCTGCATCTTTTCAAGTTTTCTTGGATCAATTATCTTCTGTGAGATTTCATTTAGGAACGCACAAAGCTTTACGATTGCCAATCTTACATTCTTCGTAGAGTACCCCTCAATGCAACTGGAAGCAACTGTGTCAACAATACATGGCAGTCATAAGACTTGAGATTTGTGAATTTCTTTTCTATCATCTGTATTATTCCCTTAACATTGGACGAGTACCCGCTCGGTACCTTGACACTGTTCAAGCAATCAAACATGCTCTTCTTCTCTTCTTTGCTAAAAGTGTAGCTGGCCAGACGTAAATAATGTTGTCCGTTATCCCTCTTATCTAGATGTAAGTCCTTTCGTTGCCCCATATGTTTCAAGTCCTGACGTGCTTGGAGTATATCTCTTCCTTTCCCATATACACCTAGGAATGTAAGCAACTTCACACAAACACATTTCGTCACGTGCATAACGTCAATTGCGTGGCGAACATCTAAGAATTCCCAATAGGGTAGCTCCCAATAGATTAACTTTTTCTTCCACATGGGAGCGCGTCCGTCGTCCCCTTTTGGGGTTGGTTTGCTACCAGGGCCCTTGCCATGGATGACTTCAACATCCTGTAACATCGAATGCACGCGTTTGCCATCATGGTGCAAAGGCTTTGAACAAATTTCTTGCAACCCTTCAAATTGCTTTCCTTGCTTCTGTAATGGGTGATTAGCCAGAAGAAACTGACAATGACCCATATATACATTCTTTTTATAGTATTTATAGGTAAATATTGTCCGTATCATCAAGGCAGGCCAATATATACATGCCCGATATCCCTTGTTGGACTTCCGGATAGATTACTAAGTGCAGGCCAATCGTTGATGGTTACGAAAAGCAATGCTCGGAGGTTGAAATCCTCCTGTGTGTCTTCATCCCACACGGTTACTGCTTTATTCCACAAGAGTAAAAGATCATCAACCAACAGCCTTAGGTACACGTCAATATCATTGCCTGTTTGATTTGGACCTGGGATAAGCACCGGCATCATGATGAACTTCCGCTTCAAACACATCCAGGGAGGAAGGATCAAAATACTAAGGGTCACAGGCCATGTGCTATGACTACTGCTCTGGTTACCGAATGGATTCATTCTATCTGCACTTTGGGCAAACCTTATGTTCCTTGCCTCCTCATCGAAGTCTGGAAACTCCCTGTTTATGTTTCTCTACTGTTGTTGGGTGTACTACCTGACAGTATAAGAACCCGTCCGGTATTCCCAAGTAGGTAGGCCTACCTGGTTGGGAGCCGCCAGAAGAACACCGACTAGGGTATCCCCCTGGTCGGTGGAATGACTTAGCACCCAAGATAAAGATCCACCAGATGTGGCGATAAGATCAACAGTATCTCGAAGATTTAGGGGAGTTAAGATTATACTTGTAAAGCAATCTTTATCTTTCCTTCTCTTGGTTTGTAACCCTACCCCCTCGGTGTATATAAGGGGTGGTAGGGATCCCCTTCATGTCATCTCATATCTCTACATAATACACAAAAACCTCATACAAGACGTAAGGTTTTACTCACCTTGAGGCCCGAAACTGTCTACATCTTGCGTCCTGTAGCCACCTTGTTCTTGAGCTTAGGTGACTTCCCTACTCTCATTTAGATCTACACTACTTGGACTACCCTCTCGTAGGATCGTCGGTCTAGAACACTGACATCTGGCGCCCACTGTGGGGCTATCACCAAAAGCTTCCTCGACGAACAAGATGGTGACTCTCTGCCCTTCTGTCATGATCAAGTTCGAGGAGGGTAACATCTTCTCCTTTGCTTCGTGGGTCGGGATCACCGACTGGGACGACGTCCTTCACTGGACGCTGGATGAAATCACCCAACCAGAGCCGGCCACCGTCCTACGCGCCACGCATCAGGAGGAAAGTCTCAAGCGCGTCTCCGACACGATCTCCGGCGGATACCCAACTCAGATAAGCACCTGGGTCCCAGTCAGCGGGCCAAGCGCGGACTACGACCACGAAAGCCGGCCAGCTACGAGGCCAGCAACCGCGCCCTCCCGCCCAGGAACTCGGTTACCATCTAGGCTCCGCATCACGGCGACGATCCAGGATGACGTCACGAATAGATATGTTACTTCCTCACAACGGGGTAACCAATCTACGCCGCCTCAACAGATCAGCCGTCAACAACCACGCGCCTCTCACCAGTCGCGTCCAAGTCTCTCCGAGCAGAAGCACTACCGCGGTGCTAAGAAATCACCCCTGACCGCACCGACTCCCTCTCGGAACAGATCTAATCTGCATTAGTTTCCTTTTGGTTTGAAGGACGCTGGATAGGTCTACAAACGTGAGTTGTCAAAAACAGCTCGTGCTATGCTGCACAAGAATAAACCTTGCACGCAGAAGGCAACACCTCGGAGGACGCTGGGGGATCTGATCATCTTCGACACCCCCGATGGAGTGGTCGTCCACTGGCCGGACACGGACCTCTCCACCGTTTTCCATGACAACAACAAATTGCGCATGATCTCCACCATCTCCGGCGAGGTTCCCCAAAATCCCTTCCAAATGGTATGGGACCTCTCTCCCGATGCAACTTCCACGGTGCAGGTCGGCTCCTACAACGACGACGCTCATGACCCTGAGAACGAGTAATGTGCTCCGGTAGGGGGCTCAGAAGTCAACCGACGTCTCGCCGTGGAATTCAAGCCGGAAGGGGGCACCTTCGCCACCCCAACCGCCAACATCGTCAAGGCCAAACATCTCCTTGAAGGTGTTGAAGACCACCCTGTGATCGCCGAGGCTAAAGGTCTCCTGAAGGTGGCAGCAATCCAGACCAACAAGCTCGATCCCCTACAATCGATGACTCATGCGTCGGGAGGAAGCCGTAGCCGCCACTCCGGTCGGGACAAGAGCCACTACAGCAGCTCGAGCCAAAAGCATGTTCAACACAACGATCATGAAGCCAGTAGCGGAAGCCACGCGGAGCCTTCCTACGACCTTTGCGGGAAGCTCAAGCAAAAAGAAGCAAGGAACCGCCTCATCGAGATACGCAGGGAGCGCGACGCCAAGTATGATGGCATCCGCGCCTTCTCCAACGACATACGGACCTACAAGTACCCGGTCGGATTTAAAGCATCCGGCGTCGACAAGTACGACGTTTGCCGTCGCCATGGAGGCCTCCCCCTCACCTGGTTGGAAGCCCTCCCCGAACGCTCCATCGAAAGCTGGCATGCCCTCAAAAAGGAGTTTGCCAACAACTTCCAGGGCTCCGCTGGTCGCCTCAGGACAAAGTACGACCTCGCCACTTACAAACAGAAGCCCGATGAAAGCCTACGCGACTACAATCGTTGTTTCTGGGCGAAAAAATCCAAGTGCGTCCAACTCAAGGACGAAGAAATCATCACCGTGTCTCAGCAAGGCATCCATGACCGTTACGAGTTCTGCCAGTTTTGCAGAAACAAGCCCAAGACGCTGGAAGAACTCCGAGATCTCATCGACACATGGGCTGACATGGAGGATAAAGAACAAGAGCATTTTGGCAAGCGCAACCGCGGCGGCGGCAACAATACCAACCGCAACCCTCAAGGTGGCAAGCGACACCAAGACTCCTATAGCCGCAACCAAGGCAACTCCCGCAAGCGGCAACCAGGAGAAACGGTGGCCACGCTCTAAAAGGCGCCAAAGAAGGCCACAACGCAGCAACAGAAGGAGCAATTCGAGAAGCTCCTCCACAAACGCTGCCCCCTCTACTCCGACGGCAAGCACACAATCTATGAGTGCCTCTGGCTCCGATCAGGGCTAGGAGCTCCTGCTATGGAGAAGAAGAAGAAGGGAGACGACGGAGATGGCGATGACAAGGAAGACAAGACAGACGAGGGTTTCCCTCGGGTCCAAAACCAAGTCAACGTCATCCTCTGTGGCAACTACGGCAGCGACTCCAGGTGAACTCGGAAGAAGACCGAGCGTGAGATCATGGCCATAGAACCAGCGGTTCGCACACCAATCAAGTGGTTAGACCGCCCGATCACATTCACCAAGGCCGACCAGTGGCATTCTTTCCCCAAGCTGGGACGCTACCCCTTGGTCTTATACCCCATCATGAGCGGGTCATGTCTAGCCAGAACGCTCATCGATGGGGCAGCGGCCTTAATGTTATCTTCGCCAAGACTCTCAAGATGATGGGTTTTGATCTCGAAACCAACCTCAAGCCAGGAGATTCAGCCTTTTACAGCATTGTCCCAGGGAACACTGCAGCCCCCCTGGGATAAATCACCTTTCCCGTCACCTTCGGGACAGAGGAGAACTACCGCACCGAATTCATAACATTCATAGTTGTGGACTTCTCCACCAGCTATAATGCCATCATCGGGCGTCCAGGACTGGCCCGATTCATGGCAATTCCTCACTACGTGTACCTGTTACTCAAAATGCCAGGTCCCAACGGGGTCATCTCCGTCGGAGGTGACCTCAAGAAGCCCTACCAATGCGACAACGAAGCTGTCGACCTCGCCATGAAGGTCGCCGCCGACACTGCTTGGAAGGAAGTCCTCCTGCTCCAGGCCCCTCCCGCTGAAGCAGGACCTGAGACAAGCTCGAGACGGAGAAGGCCGGCAAGCGGGTCGCCCCAGCAGATGAAGTGGCCACCAAGGAGATCGACCTCCACACGGGTGATCCGTCCAAGACGGCCATCATTGGGGTTGGCCTCGACCCCAAATAGGAAGACGCGCTGATCAACTTCCTACGGGCCAACTAGCGCATCTTCGCATGGAAGCCATCTGACATGCCAGGTGTCCTCAAGGAGTTGATCGAGCATGCCTTGAACATCGACAAGAATGCCAAGCCATGCCGCCAACGCCTACGTCGGTTCGCCCAGGATAGGACGGAAGCAATGAAGAAAGAGCTCAAAAAGCTCCTAGCCAAATGATTTATTAGGGAAGTATACTATCACGATTGGCTGGCAAATCCAGTCCTCGTACCAAAACCTAATAAAGAATGGAGGATGTGTGTTGACTACACCGATCTCAACAGGCATTGCAAGCCTGATCCTTTTGGTCTCCCCCGTATCGACGAAGCCGTTGATAGCACTGCCGGCTGTTCTCTCCTTTGCTTCCTTGATTGCTACTCTGGGTACCACCAGATCTCCCTAAAGGAGGACGATCAAGAAAAAAATGTCGTTCATAACACCGTATGGCGCATATTGTTATAAAACAATGTCGTTCGGACTTAGGAACGCCGGAGCTACATACCAGCGGGCAATCCAAAATTGCCAGGCTCCACAACTACACTGCAACATCGAAGCCTATGTCGATGACATAGTGGTCAAGACAAAGAACCCCAACGACCTGATCGCCGACCTCCAGGAAACGTTCGACAACCTTAACAAGTGGTGATGCAAGCTCAACCCTACGAAGTGCATATTCGGAGTCCCCTCCATTAAGCTTCTAGGTTTCATCGTCAGCAACAGAGGCATCAAAGCTAATCCAGTCAAAATCATGGCAGTCCTGGGCATGCCTACACCAACATGTGCAAAAGATGTGCAAAGCTAACCGGCCACATGGCGGTGCTCAACAAATTCATCTCCAAGTTGGGGGAACGAGGAAAAGAATTCTTTAAACTCCTAAAGAAGCAGGACAAATTCGCCTGGACACCTAAGGCAGATGCAATGTTTAAAGATCCTCACCACGCCACCAGTCCCCACGGCGCCCCTACCAGGCGAAGAACTCCTACTCTACATATTGGCTACCACCAACATTGGCAGCACGGTCGTCGTAGTTGAGCGGCAGGAAGAAGGGCATTTCCAGTTGGTGCAACACCCGGTTTACTACATCAGCGAGGTACTCTCTGAGTCAAAAACTTGATAGCCGCAAGTGCAGAAACTACTCTATGTTGTCCTCATCACGACGCGAAAGTTCTGCCACTACTTCTAGAACTTCACCATGGTCGTAGTCACGGGATACCCCCTGGTGGACATCATCCAGAACCGCGACGCGACGGGGAGCATCGCCAAGTGGGCTGTAGAACTCAGTTCTTTCACAATCGAGTACAGACCGCGTCTGGGCATCAAGTCCCAGGCCATGACGGACTTCATGGCTGAATGGTACGAACTACTCCTGCCTCGCACCTCCACCAAGCCGGAGCATTGGACCATGTATTTTGATGGCTCCCTCAAACTTGAGGGTGGAGGTGCAGGTGTCCTCCTGATTTCGCCAATAGGAGAACAACTCAAGTATGTACTCCAGATTCGTTTCCTAGTCTCCAACAACGAGGCCAAATACGAAGAACTCCTACACAATCTACGCCTAGCCATCTCCCTCAGCATCAAACGGCTTATGGTATACGGTGACTCCATGCTGGTCATACATAAGGTCAACAAGGAGTGGAGCACAAGCAAGGAGAACATGGACACCTACTGCATGGAGGTGCAGAAGCTGGAAAAACACTTCCTCGCCCTAGAATCTCATCATGTGGAATGCGACTACAATGTTGGGGCCGACGTCCTCTCCAACCACGGTTCGTCCAGAGAAGAAGTACCGTGTGGTGTGTTCGTTAATGCGCTCTCCAAAAAATCCATCAAGGAACCAACTGATGCCTTACCATCCACCCCAGAGGTCATGGTCATTGAGGCTGACTAGACTCAACCACTGATCAACTACATCAAGGATGAAGTCCTACCTACAGACAAGGCCGAAGCCGAAAGAATTGTTCGTAGAAGCAAGCTCTACACAATCATCGGTACTACCCTCTACAAGCGAAGTGCTTACTCTGGCATTCTAATGAAGTGTGTGTCCCGAGCGGAAGGCATGGGCATCCTCAAAGAAATCCATTATGGTGATTGTGGCAATCAATCAGCCTCGCGTACACTTGTCGACAAGGTTTTCCATTCCAGTTTCTATTGGCCAATGGCCCTGGCGGACGCGGAACAACTAGTCCGACATTGTAAAGCCTGTTAGTACTTTGCTCATCACTCGCACACACCGGCGCAGAAGGTTCAGTTCATCCCCCTCCTGGCCCTTTGCCTGCTGGAGCCTCGACATGGTGGGACCATTACCCAAGGCCCCAGGAGGATTCAAATGGCTCTTTGTCTCCATCGACAAATTCACCAAGTGGATCGAAGTCTACCCCATGGTGACATACTCTGGAGAGAAGGCGGTCAAGTTCATCAAGGACATCGTCTACCATTTCGGTACGATGAATCGCATTATCACATATATGGGTACTACCTTCACCGGTGATGCGTTCTGGACATACTGTGAAAAAGCTAAGATCGAAGTTTGTTACGCCTCCGTGGCACACCCAAGAGCCAATGAGCAGGTGGGGGCTAACGCTTTGGTCCTCAATGGACTCCGCACCAGAATCGAGAACTCCGACACCAAAAAAGAAGGCCGCTCGATAAAAGAACTCTACCCAGTTATTTGGGGGCTTCGCACACAACCAAGTAAAGCAATTGGGCATTCCCCTTTCTTCATGGTGTACGGAACTGAAGCAATCTCACGGTCGACAAGATGTATGGCTCTCCACGCGTACAACAGTACGACGAAGGAGAGATAGAACAACAACGCCGCATAGACATCGATACTGTGGAAGAACAACGACTAGCAGCACTGCTCCACAACTCGGTTCATCTCCAAAGTATCCGGCGATACCATGATAAGAATGTCCAGCAGCGGTCTTTTCAGGTGGGTGACTTGTTCCTCCGTTGGATCCAAAATCCGAAAGGACTGCGCAAACTAAAGTCCCCTTGGGAAGGCCCTTTTCTGGTTTCCAAAGTACTCCATCCTGGCACCTACGGGCTTCAAACAGAAGACGGCCAGGACATCCCAAATGCCTGGAATGTAGAGCACCTTTGGAAGTTCTACGCTTAGTAGCTATCGCACTTAGCTAGTCTTTCGTTTCTACGAAATATTGTACTTGATATTCTCATAATGAATAAATGAAAAGTGTGTGCGCTCAAATTGTGTTCTCACTTTCTGTTTTTGTGCACAAAATGTACTACACTATAGGACATTAATTTAATGCCAAAAGCATAAAAAATTAAAACCACATGACGGTGTTCAAAGCTTAAGTACTCCAACATAGTACCAAAAGCATGCATAAGCGTAGCGCTACATGAGCTACGTACAAGTTCCAAAATACTACTTACAATGTATTTTACAATCCAGGGATCAAACAATGATCTAAAAGTCCAAGCGCCCCATTATGGCCTTGGTCACTGGCTCCACCTCCTCCTCCAGGGCTGTGTACTCCAACTCCGCAAGGTTACCCACCTATCCCTAGACAAACGGGGTCATATCCTGATCGGGCTTCAAAGCTTTGACCAGGGACAACACGTGAGTAACACAAGTGCTCGCCATGTCATGGACATATGTCGGTAGCTCCTTTGCGGCTTTGCGTAGCTCTTTAAGGTGCGCTTCATGGCTCTGAGAGTTGCCGGCGGTGCCGATGATATGCACCAAAGGGGTGGCGGCATCAAAAACCTGCTGATAAAGGTCGCGAGCAACCTAGAGTGAGCTGGTCAGGACTTCATTCTCTTTCTCTAGCTGGGACACCTTGACCTTCAAGTCCAGTTCGGCCTTCTTTAAGTTGTCAACTTCAACTAGCCGTGTACTTGCCAACTCTTGGGACGCCTTGAGTTGGCGGCGTACTTCCAGGATCTCAGCCTCGAGTTCCTGGCGCCGTTTGCGGTCTTCCTCCGCCTGAACCTTTAGCTGGTTTTTCTCCGTCTCTGCGACTGCACATACGCCGTGGATTAATGGGTTGTCAAAATCAACCACCAATGTCACATAAAGACTATTATGTTACCTGCCAATTTCTCCTTGTAGTCATGAAGGTGACCCTTAACGCTCGCCTCGGCCTTCTCTGCGGCGACAATGCGTTCATTCATCACTATTTTGAAGGCCTCCATTTCATCATGGCTCTTCTTGATAGCGGCGCGCTCTATTTTCAGACGATCTTCGAGGAAATCCATCACCGCCTGCCGCTCCACAAAACGTTGCAGCTGTGCGGACTTCTGGGTGGACCTCTCAGCAATTCCCTAGGCAGAAAAGAGCATCCAAATCACATGGCTCCCTACTTCTAAAAGGATGTACAACATGTGGAGGGGGCCTACCTGGAATACACGGAGGCACGACACGGTGTAACACCCAGATTTCCAAGAAATCCGAATGCTTCCATATGTGTGCCCAGGATGTCCACAGAACACATATAGATTACAAATATTGAATCACAGAGAACACAATACTCGAATAAAATAGTTTATATCAGAGTTTAACACAAGACATAGTCTTAAACTAATAACACAACGGAAGTCTTAATATTATTAAACGTCTTAACTATGTAGAGCCTCACGTCCACAGGGACACCGACTGGTTGAACATAGCTAGAAATACGGCAGATCCTCCAGAAACTCAACAAGCGACTGATCATTCACTGCTCCATCTGTTACCCATCCGGGATTTTGTTGAATAATTGCAAGTGTAAGTAAACCATCTTACTTAACAAGTATAACACGGGTTATGCAAGAACAAAAGGCTGGACACGGTTGAACTGCAGTAGCACTTTTAGTTGTTTCATTTTAGTATCATCTATTTTACTACAAATGAGTAGAACCCAAATATAAACCCATTAATAAGGTATAAGTGATTATAGAACAAACCAATATCAACCACTAATATCATCTTCTAATCAAAAAGGATCCAGGCCGCTCGTATCCGTGAGCATGGCTATCATGATAGATCAACACTCTGTAGAGGTTTCGCCCTTTACCCGCCGGTCACATAAATCCAAAAGAACTTATGTTACGAGGGCTTTCACAAAACACCCTAACAAGCACAGTAGCCGTTTTGGTTCAACATAGGCAGCATAACCCGAGGCATCGAGATTGACATACGCTCAGGGCGCAACGTGAGGGGGTCATTGGCGTCCAGAGCGAGAGCGCAATCATCGCAACGTGTGAAGCTGCCGTACATCGGGCGCTTACATCACGGGACTTTGCCTAACGGGGCATAGCCAACGGATAAAACCGTCCTCGATGGATCAAACTATACTCTCACCCATGCTCCCCACATGCGCCTTTCGGTTACCACTGGCGAGCTAGAGACGTACATGCTAATTATCCAAGACCAGAGCCGTTATAGTTCCAACGGCGGCGAACAGATTCCTGGGTTGTCGCTTTAAGAACCGGACCTTACAAAGCACATGCTCTAATTCCCTAGATCAAACCTTACAGAGACACTAGAACAAAGCACACAACACGTGCTCTAGTTCCCCGAACCATGTTGCTAAAAAGCATCTTTTAATCATCATTGAAGTGAACCATTAGTTCAATATTAACATAAAAATAAATGTTGGTTGCAGTGCGTAGCATAATCTAACCATAATGCATAAAACCCCGGGTAAACAAGGAATAAGGTAAAGACTAGGAACATCCATAGTGGTTAACAGTATTAGACATATGCATATGATTTATGTGATTAATCGGTGTATAGGTAACAAGGATGGTCCGTGTTATACTTGCCTTCCTTAGTGAACTGCTGCTGCTCCTGCTCTTCGAAAACGGGATCGTCGGCGAACTCGAACGGCTCGTCAACTACTCACATCGATCACCACACAAGCATCCACACATACATGCAAACAAGATATTTAATTAGAACAATACACCAAACATAAACAAAAGATGAAAAGAAGGCTTTAGAGTTACTGTACGCTTCACTACGAACACATGAGCGCGAAAATCACTCAAATCAGAGTTAAAACGGAGAAACTACGCTTAAAACGGGCTCTAGGGGCTTGCTGGTAAAGGTTTTAAGCTTCCAGGGGTGTTTTTGAAAGAAACCAGGGACCTAAAACATAATTTCGTATAAAAACACGAGGGCTAACAAGTAAAAACGACTTCTAGGACGGCGGGCACTATTTTTCAAAAGAGCAGGGCTAAACCGAAAGAAAAAGGACTCAGTTGTAAATACTTTTGAATAGAGGTGGACCGCGGGTTGATTTTCGAAAACTGCAGGGGCTCTTTTGCAAAACAGGCACGGCGGCGGCTAGATGCTGACGTCGGCTGACGTCACCGTGGACCGGACCGTAGACCGGCCATGAACCGCGGTTCACGGGTTCACGGTGAACCGGCTCGATTTAAATCGGGTTTCAGATCTGGCCGTCGGTTTCGAAACCTACGGCTGAGATTAGATCTAGCGCTCGGCTCGCCGGGGACGGCAGCTAGCGGCGGCGCGCGGCCGGAGTCTCGCCGGAGTTGGCTCGGCTCGGGGCTACGGTGATCCAAATCTCGCCACGTTTGGTCCTAGAGGTAGAGGAGACGACGGGGAGTTGATTTTTGGGGTTCTACTCGAAGGTTGGGCAATGGTGAGAGCTATCGACGCGCGGCGGCGGAGCGAGTACTCCGGCGAGGTCACACGCGTGCGGGAGGGCAAGAGGAAGAGGGGCTTTTGTTATATAGTTAGGGTTGCAAGGACCTGTTTTGACCCTCAGATCAATGATGGATGGACCAAAATTATTGGGTTGAGTATAGCCACAAGTAAACTGGCCTAGTGCCAGGATTTTAGGCCTATTTATTATCGTTTTCTTTGTTTTTTCTCATTTTCCTACTAATTAATTCATTATTATCAAGCTAGCTCATTCCCAAAATCAGATCCATCCCGATAGAATTTAGGACTATAGGGTGTGCTATGAAGTCTACCCCCCTTATGTTAATTGCTACCTTAGGACAACGTAATGTGGCCCGAAGTTCTCCCCCTGGTGAGTTAACTAACATAGTGTTCCACATAGGTTGCATAAGCATCAAGTTCTTTTTCACGAAATCAGCAGATATAAAAGCATGCGAAGCTCCAGAATCGAACAAAACTGTAGCAGGTTGTGAGTTGACTGGAAACGTACCGACTACCACATCTGTGGCTCCTTCTGCAGTTTCTGCTCCCATATGGTTGAGCTTGCCCTTGGCGTAGTTCTGTTGGCCACGGTTTCCCGGTGCCTGCTGCTGATTCCCATTCTGAACTGGTTGCGGTCCTGTCTTCTGGCTGTTGTGCTGACCAGTGGAGTTCTGTACCCTCCGGGGACAAAAGTTAGCGTAATGTCCCTGTTCTCCACAGTGGTAGCACGCCCTTGGGCCGACAGGAAAGGTGTTAACCTGGGTGGTGCGTGAAGCCTGAGTGTTCTGCTGCACGTTCTGGTAGCGCTGCTGTTGCAGCTGTGGTGGTGTATACTGGGGACGTTGCTGGTTCTGGCCGCGGTTCTGAAAGCTTGACTGTCCCTGAGTGCGCTGCTGATTCACCTGCTGGGCGTTGTAGCGGGGGCGGACGTTGCTGCCAGATTGCTGGTTCATGAATTTTCTCTTCTTGTCCTCAATCTCACGGCGCTTGTGCTCCACCATCAGAGCTCCATCAACCAGCCCACCGAAGGTTGGAAAGGTGATGCACATCAACTGCAGCTGTAAAACATCCTGGAGTCCATTCCGGAAGCGAGTTTGCCTCTTCTCGTTTGTCGACACCTCATCTGGTGCGTAGCGGGCCAGCTCGAGGAACTTGTCACGGTAGGCAGTGACACTCATTCCTTCCTGCGTCAGGGCTAGGAACTCCTTCTTCTTCAGGACCGTCAGTCCCTCAGGCACATGGTGAGCACGGAAGTCGTCACTGAACCGCTGCCAGGTGATCTGGTTGCGATCGGGTTGCGCATATTGGATGCCACCCACCAGTCGAGAGCGGCTCCTTCAAACTGTCCAGAGGCGTAGAGCACCTTCTCCCTGTCATCACACTGAGCAATGTCGAGCTGTCTCTCCACTGCCTTGATCCAGTCTTCTGCTTCCATCGGGTCCTTGGCGCGGGAGAACTTTGGCGGGCGCCCCTTCAAGAACTCTCCCCTCTTGTCCCGGATGGGCTAGGGAGGTGGCTGAACAGGTGGATTCTGCAGGTTCTGCTGCATCAGAGCTATAGCCTAGGTCAACTGTTGCATCGTCTGTGTCTGCAAGCGGACCAGATCCTCCATCGTGGGCGGCTGGTTCTGGTTCTAGTTCTGGTTCTGGTTGCCACCACCCGTCGATCCTCTTGTTCCAGCCATCTGCCACAAATCAAAATCCCGACATTCACAATCACAGTCATGTCTGAGCCAGTGTCAAGAGAAGGCGCGGCGCTGGCTAGGCTGGGCCACGCAGTGGGCTGCGCTGAGTAGCTGGGCCGCGGGAAAAGAAGGAAAAAGAAGATGGGCCGCGGGGAAAAGAAAAAGAAGAAGCTGGGCTGCTGGGCTCAAAAGGTAGAGGGAAAAAGAGAGGAAAAAGAAAAGGTTTTTCTTTTATTCAAACACTCATTTGAATTCAAATTCAAATACAAATTCAAATTTGAATTCAACAATAAAAAATAAATGCACCAGCATGAATGCAACAATAATGTTTCTATACCCTATATTTGCTTTTAATTATTCAAAATTTTATTTTTCCTACATTATTTATGAGCACTTGAATATAAAAAACCAATTATTTACTAAATTTTAAATAGAGCATTTTTAGGGTGTTACACACGGCCATCTCTTGGCCTCTCCTTAGCTCGGCGCGGTCAAGTTCCCCGTCAAACATCTGGGCCTCCTCATCGTCGTTAATAAACCCCATCCAGAAAGCATCTCCCACTGGGGGGACATCTTCCTCCTGGAGCCGTATCACCCGAGGGATCTCCTCAATTTCCTCCGCTGCCACAGCTCCAACTTCTTCAACCACGCTGACCACAAGTCCAGCATCCTCCTCATCTCCCTGGCTCTGCTGGCGCGAACTCCCCTGGCCCATAGATTCAAAAGAAAATGCGGGGGGCTTCACTGGCATTGCCGAGGGTTTCTCTAGACCTATAGTGGTCGAAGGTTCGGATGCAGACATGGCGGTCGTGGCTTTTTCCTCGGGCACCGCCTTGGCACATGAGCCCGCTGCCGGGGAAAGGGCTTCTTCAGGCACTTTGGTTGCAGCTTCACCTTCGATCTCCACGGTGCTGCAAGGGTTGTTTTTGAGTCAAAATCTCAAACAATGTACTCTACTAAAGGGTAAAAGTGTTTCAATGCCATACCTAGGAGGCAGGGCTCGGCGGATCTGCGGTTTCTTCAGGCGCCGCCCGTCACCAGCTGGCATCTCCCACTCCCACTTCACTCCAGAAACAGGGGCAGTGGCGGGCTGATCTTCACCTGGCCCTGCGGACTTGTTGGTTTCCGTAGATGGCATAGGGCTCGCGGCCTTAGTGGCAGGGGGCTGTCTCGACAACTGGCGGTTCACGAGTCGGTGAGCAATCAACAATCACAACAGGTTTACTAGGACTTCGGGCATGTCTGGCCTTCTCGCGGGCAAGTCTGGCCTTCGTCCGGTCTGCCACAGAGGTGTCTGGGGTAGGGTCGGCGGCCTTCTTCTTGCCCTTGAGCTCCTACAGCATATACAACACATTGGAAACAATACCAGTACGAATCTTGCCAAGTTTTTCAAAGTGCAAATACTATGAATAATAGCAGAGTGTGAACAATACCTCTCGGCTTACCTTGGATGTGTCCTTCAACATGCGAGCGTTCGGGGGATCGTTGGCATCCAGCGGCGCAGGGTTGAAGAATGCAGTGGTCCAATCTTGCATCCCACACAAAAAATGTCCGTTACATCTAGTGGTATTTGCCTCCCATTGGAGTAGAACTACGAAGTACAAGTACACCTACCTCAGCTAGTGGGTGGGCGGCATTGTACTCAGGGACTTGTGGGGGCATCTCCAACACCTCATGAAGATATCGCCTTACAAACACCATGGCTTCATTGTTGTTGAGGGGTTCTGGTCGGCTCCGGTCGGGGTCCTTCCTGCCCAAGTACTGGTACCCAGTATTCTACCTTATCCTTAGGGGCTGAATACGCTGTTGTAGAAAACTCAAGTACACCCTGGCCCCGGTCAGACCAGCCTCCCTCAACTCGCAGATTTTCTCCAGCAAGACTTCAATTTGATCTGTGCCACTCTCCTTGAGGATTTGCTTCCAACAGTTCTGTCTCCACGGCAAGTCGGGCATCCTGTCAGGAAGGGACGGGGCATGGTTGAACACATAAAACCACTCCTGTTCCCAGTTGCGGTGGGTGTCCTTAGTCTTGTAGGGGATGTATTTCTCTTGGATCCCCTGCTTAAACTACAATGTGGCACCACTAATGTACTTGGGCTCTTCATGCTTGGGCACACTCTTGAGGCGAAACAGATTGAGGAACAACTCAAAGTGGGGTCGATCCCCAGAAACGCCTCACACAGATGAATAAAGATCGACAAATGCAGATAGGAATTCAAGCTCAGATGCACAGCTTGGATCCCGTAATGACCTAACACGCCTCGAAAAAATTCGTGGGTGGGCAGGCCAAACCCGACCTCGAAGTAATGGCGGAAGACGGTTACCTCGCCTGTGTCCTCGGACGGGAACGCCGAATCTTCCTCTGGGCCCCCCATCCGCTGATGATTTGCTCGGGCAAGAATCCAAGCCGCATCAGTTCTTGGATATGCCCGATCTCGATGGTTGATGGAGTCCAGGACATTTCGTTAGCCGGCGCTTCTTTCTTGCCTTGCGGATTGGTGGGTTCCTCCTTCTTCGCGTGTGCTGCAGAGGCCACCTTTTCCTTCTGGTTTCCTCCCTGGGGTGCTCAGTTGCCTCCGGCCATGGTCTCCGCTGGCGGATTTGTGGCGGCGGTGATGGGATTCGATGGGCAACGGGCACTCACGGGGACTTCTATCGAAACCTGGGGGCTGGAATCTTAGATCTAGGTTTGAAGTAAACAGTTGCCACGAATGGGAACCGCTGCATTATATACAGCGTTTTGGCAGTGGCAGTTCAGTAATTCAATGCAGTTTTCGCATCGTGCGCGACTGTTCCCGCCCTTCCGGCCCAAAAATTCTCGGTTGGTTACCTTTTACAGACCCTTTCTTGCCCTTTTTCGATCTAAGTTCCAACAAAGCCTTGGGGGCTGCGGATAATAACCTCCCAATAATTTCGGGTTTTAAATTGATTCCCAAAACGAATCATTCGGAAGTACAGATAATGAGTTCCAAAAGAACTCTGATTCGGAAACAAAATTCAAATGAGTTTCAAAAAACTCTAATTCGAATACAAGACTTAAATGAGTTTCAAAAGAACTCTGATTTGTTTGAAATTAAAAGTTTCATGCCAGACTCTTTTCCAGCACCTCGGATTCCTTTTGTTAAAAGCAATTCAAGGCGCGGGGGCTGCCCAGTTGGGCGCGCTTGTTCAGCGTGCTCCAATAGGAAATCTTTAAATGATGCACTTGAGCACATCAAGGTCTTTGCGAAGCCGGCCTCTAGGCTCATAATGCCGACAGATCTGAAGGGGTCCTACAAGACTGAAAAGAACTCCGCCAAGATGCAGCAACGCTTCAGACGGTGATGAGCTCGGGGGCTTGTTGGGTATACTACCTGTCCGGTATTCCCGGGTAGGTAGGCCTACCTTAAAAAGGCCTACCTGGTTGGGAGCCGCCAGAAGAATACCGACTAGGTTATCCTCCTGGTCGGTGGGATGACTTAGCGCCCAAGATAAAGATCCACCAGATCTGGCGATAAGATCAACAGTATCCCAAAGATTTAGGGGAGTTAGGATTATAGTTGTAAAGCTATCCTTATCTTTCCTTCTCTCGGTTTGTAACCCTACCCCTCGGTGTATATAAGGGGCGATAGGGATTCCCTCCATCTCATCTCATATCTTCACATAATACACAAAAACCTCATACAGGACGTAGGGTTTTACTCACCTTGAGGCCTGAAGCTGTCTACATCGTGCGTCCTGTAGCCATCTTGTTCTTGAGCCTAAGCGACTTCTCTACTCTCATTGAGATCTACACTACTTGGGCTACCCCTCGTAAGATCGCCGGTCTAAAACACCGACAACTGTGACTCATCCGCTGGGTGTCGAATGAACTCGTCTTGCTTGCATTCCTCTTTGTGCCACCGCATCAACTTAGCATTTTCCTTGCTTCTAAACAAACGCTTCAGACGCGGTATTATGGGGAAATACCACAGCACTTTAGCTTCAATTTTCTTACAACGATCCTCTCCCTCAACTTCCCCTGGATCATCTCGCCTTATCTTATACCGCAATGCCTCGCACACAGGGCATGCCTCCAAGTTTTCATATTCCTCGCCGCGGTATAGGATACAATCGTTAGGACACGCATGTATCTTCTGTACCTCCAATCCTTGAGGACACACAATAGTTTTGGCCTTGTAAGTTGACGAGGGAAGCTCATTATGGACAGGGAGTAGATCTTTTTAACATTAACAACAGATGATCAAAACCTCCGAAACACCATTTGTTGTCTTCCATTGAAGCATATCAAGTGTGGTATGTATTTTCTTGTGCTACTTTTTACAGCCTGCATACATCAGCTTCTT
Organism: Digitaria exilis; assembly: GCA_015342445.1. Lineage (NCBI taxonomy): Eukaryota > Viridiplantae > Streptophyta > Magnoliopsida > Poales > Poaceae > Digitaria > Digitaria exilis. The sequence continues at coordinate 137,161 of JACEFO010002799.1, forward strand.
GTGATCCTCAATCATCTTTTGAAACTTCTTGTGCTCTAATGCAGTCACACTTTCTTTCTATCCATCGAGCAAAATCTGACCTAACTCGTCTAGGGACTTGTCATCAGCATCATCATCCATCGAATCCTCATATGGGGCTTCTTGGAATTGAACCCACTCAGGAAGGTCATCTTCTTCTTCATCCTCTTCCATCACGACACCAGGTTCACCATGTTTGGTCCAAAGCGAATAGTTAGGCATGAAACCGACAACGGCAAGGTACGCGTGGAGTGTCCTTCGCTTGAAGTATTCCTTTTCATTTTTGCAATCTCTACATGGACAACACATGAACCCCTTTGCTAACCGGTGGGCCTCTGCATCATGAAGAAATGTATCCAGCCCAGTAACCCACACCCACGCGCTAGTGCTTCGTTCGCCATACATCCAACGCCGGTCCATCTGAAACCATAATATACAAATTATGCCCTTTGTTATATCTACAATTTACAATTATAGTCCTTTTGTACAAAATAGAACTAACTATAATATTTACTAGAAACACAGTTATTTAATCACGACGACAAATATACCTTAACACAAAATATTACATCATTGTCTTAATATTTGATATAAATCATTCCACGAAAAACATAATTTATTTCACACATATTCATAAGGCAAAAACATTAATGAACGACCAACATGACAAAGGTCTTCAACCATCCTTGAGTGGGACATTAGAATGCACTTCAAGGTCTAGTTTATAATTAAACTAAAATCGACGGGCTAGTTAATAATTAATCTAGAAATTCATTCTCTTTTATAAGAATATAAATATTCTAGGGGTTAGTTTATAATTAAACTAAAAATACAGGAGCTAACTTCAAACAATATAATGGTTTTCAAGGGCCAATTTCTAATTATACTAAAATTCTAAAAATCTAGGGGCTAATTCAAATTTACACTAAAAATCCTTGGGCTAATTCAATGTTATACAAAAAACCTAGGGCTATTTTCTAGTTATACTAAAAATCTAGGGCAAAATCAAAGTTATATTAAACATCCAGGGCTAATTTCTAGTTATACAAAATTCTAAAAATCCAAGGGCTAATTCAAATTTACACTACAAATCCAGGGGCTAATTCTAAGTTATACTAAAAACCTAGAGCTACATTCTAGTTATACTAAAAATCTTGGGCAAAATCAAATTTATATTAAAAATCCAGGGGCTAATTTGATTATTGGTTATTATTCATTTATATAAAATTATTTAGTATTTATAAATTATATATAAAATACATACATTGAGTTCATTAAGACTAATAAAATCAAGTTGCTATCAATTTAACAATAAGACTATAGAAATAAATAACAAAATCACGAGCAACTACAAAATCTCTCTCCTCTGTCCCTCACTCTAAGCAAATCACAAATTACTCTAACTACAAAGCATTAAATGCAACATACTAAACATTAGAGAAGGGAGAATGACGTTACCAACCTTTTGAACAATTGGATGGGTGAAGTCTCCATAAATTTTTGAAAAAGATGGGCAACATCTCCCCTAAGGCGCCATGGAGATTGAAGAAGCTTGCTCTCTGGTGGGTTACTGGAGTGCTGGTTGTCGGAGGAGGAAGACAACTTTTTTATAGAGGAGCCATTTAGTACCGGCTGGTGGCTCTAGCAGGTGCTAATGGGAACCATTTTGTACCGGCTGGTGGCTCCAGCCCGTACTAACGTCACGCATTTAGTACCGGCTAGTGGCACCAGCCGGTACTAAATGGTTTTAGCCGTTGCCCCTGACACACGGGGTGTCAGTGGCTGCCATTTAGTACCGGCTGGTGCCTCTAGCCAGTACTAAATTGGCCCGGTGACGTCGACGGAGCCCTGTTTTGCACGTTAGTGTGGCGGACCACTCTGAAATTATTCCAAGTTAAGTACCTCGGGACCACTAATCAAGTAGTCAGGCACTTAATCCGGAATAAGCTGGAGCGCCGTCGGATTAAACCCGATTAACCACGTTCTTTTCTCGATCGAAACAACAGCACGCCCACACGAAGGTGAGTTCCAGAGATTACAACATTCCACAAATTAACTTACACAAATAGAATCTCAAAGTTATTACAAACCGAGTTCAAATTTAAATCAGAGTATTAAAGTCTTGCAGCGGAAATAAAGTTCATTGCAGCAGAATTAAAAGGTTCATAGCAGCGGAAGAATCTAACGACGATACAAATAACACCGTGCTGAAGCCTGCCACGATGCTACTCCACTCGATCCTCGGCAGAGGACGGAACCCATTCGATGTGCCAACCAGGGGGAACCTGGGTAGGCCAAGTCAAAGCATCGACGGCCACATCCAACATGGTACCTGTAAATCAATGCCACAAGCAAGGCTGAGTATACTAATACTCAGCAAGGCTTACCCGTCGGGTGAAATCTACATCACCGACATCTAGACAATGAGAGGCTTTTGGCTGGTGGGTTTGTTTGCCAAAAAGCAACTAAAAGTAGGTCCTTGCTTTCAAGTTTTAGCATCATATTCTAGTAAATTTAACCATTCTAGATTAGCATCCTCTCTAAGCATACAAGTGGTGCAATACAATTTAATTCATAGAACAAGTTCATCAATCTCAAAGTTCCACTTGTTACTCAATGTAGCAAGGCGGTCAAGCAGTCTCATTAACCGCGAGAAGCGGACAGTTCGAACCGAATTTCTGCTACCTGGCCAGGGGAAACCCAACACACACGGATACTCTGCTTGTTATAAAAGGTACAAGCATTTCCCAACCTTTCCCATCGATCCATAATTCGGAACCGGGTCCATTTCCTTAGGATAAAGGTTTACTGCTTCACTCACAGTCTCACGCATATATCCACAAGTGTACGGCAGGGGAAAACAAAGTTTCCAAGGAGGGATGGCTATCGGCCCTAGCTACTTCAATCTGGTACCGGGCTTACCGACTCCCATATATCGGCATGCATGTGGTACGTTCAAAAACTTGACACACTCAACCACACATTTCGACCTTAAATCAATTATCATACACGGACGGGAGATCTACATCTATCATCCCGCCCGTCAATCCTTATGATTCCAACATAAGTAGAGACAAGCAATTCCTATGTCTCGCGAGTGACAGGAAATCACTCGACTTGTAACGGACCTAAAGCAATGCCCTATCGATCCTTTCATACTAGTGTTGCAAGTCATAGGTACTAGGAAATGTAAATGCACAAGCATAGGAACTTCATAGATGCATAATTGGTAAAGGTTAGGTTATGCTCCGGGGCTTGCCTTCTTGCTCAAGCTGGGGGTTAGCCTCCGGGTTGGTCGATCCTGCACCGGCACCTTCCTCCGGGACTCCTTCCTCGTCAGCGGGGATGAGGTGGTAGTTGCCGTCCGGGGTAGCGCCTTCTACATGAGATGCATAGTTTAAGGTGGCTGCCTATTGATTCTAAGATTAGGGCCTTGAAGGCCATATTCACCTAGACATGCTTAAGTACTACTATTTTCTTCACAAAAACAGAGTAGAGGTGTGGAGAATTTTTATTTGACTTCGATGGTGATTGTGTACATATATAAAAGAATTCTATTTGTTACTTCCCAATTTAGGGTGCTGTTCTGGAATTTCAGATTCCCTTTATTTTATTCTAACTAATTAGCAAAAAGGTTTATTCTTTTATATAAATCAATTTCCACCTAGATTACTTCTCATTTTTGTTTCTCCACTTCTGTTCATCATTTTTATCTATAAACTTTATGACAGCTACTGGAGTATAAGAGCTAAGCTCACTCCAAAATTTAGCTAAATCTGAGCTACACATAATTTATTAAAAATATAACAATCAGCTGTCTGCAGAAATGAAATAAATTCATAATAAATTGAAAATACATCCAATTCAGGATATTTTTCTACCAAAGCTAGCCATAAGTTCATGGAGGGCTCTGGCCAAGTGGTGGCTCAAAATAACCCTTGGACAGTCCTCAATAAATTCCTATCCAAAAACACATATTTATTTATTTGCTAGTCTAAACAGAGCAAAAATTAAGTTTTTCATTTTTAACAGGTGTGCTCACAAGTTTTTAGTCCTCTAGAGCAAAATGGTGATTTTTCACTGCACAGATTATTTTTAATAATTTCTGTACTACAAAAAGACAGGAAACACATTTTAATTCATAACGGAAGCTACACTGCATATTTTTAGGTCCCCTTTGGACACAAGCTGTCCAAAGTCACTACCAACAACATATCCAAAGATCAACCCTAGCGGAGCTCTGGATTTGAAATGGTGCACAAGTTTCTATTTCCACAGCTTGAATTTTAATTCAAAAATGGTTCATCAAAAGTATACACATGCCTAAAGGAGATTGGAGTTTACAATCTCACGAATCCAGGGAGTATTTTTGTGCATTTTTCTGATTTTTGTACGATTTTTAAAGGATTTTACAAGATTCGGGAAAATTAGATCTAGGTTTAAGAATCTTTTTACCCCGGGGACCCTAGAACTTTCAAAACCTTTCAAACTAGTCCCGGACTTTTACACGGAGGACCCCAGAAAAACGAAGACGATGAACTTATGCCCTCGGCTCTCGCCGGAGTTGCGCCGGCCAAACGGCGGCGAGCTAGGGTCGGGGAAGTGGGGGAAAAGCATCAGGGGCTCACCACGAGTCGGTTGGGGACGGTTGGGAGGCCGGGGAAGCTCGGGCTTTCGCCGGCGACGAGCGGTGGCGGTGCGGCCGCCGCGACTGCTACGCCGGTGAGGTCGGAGGCGTTCGTCGGGGTTTGAAGGGTCCTAGAGCACCAGTGGAGCTCGAGGAAGCTAATGGCGTGCTCGGTTGACCTCAGGGACGGCTCGGAGTGGGGTCTCGACGTGCGGGTGCTCCGGCGGCCGAAAATCACGATTTGGGGGAAATCTTGATTTCTCGCCGGAGAAGTGACAATAGCTCGGGAGGAGTGGGGGGAAATGGAGCTAGGGTAGAGGTCTAGCTTCGTGCGCGATGAATTTGGGAATGGTGGAGTATGGAAGGAGAATTTCTCGGCAAAGCTCGGTTCGGTCCGTGCGGCGCGAGGAAGAAGATGACGGAGCGAGCACGGGGAAGTGAAAATGGCTAAGTGCGAACTGAGGGGAAGGGGTGTGAGTGCTCTGTGGAGTGCTTGGGCACGCGAGGGAGGCACTGTGCTGCCTCGGGAGCGTGCGAGCGCACGGCGCGGCGCGAGCAGACCGCCATGAATGCGGCGCGAGCTCGGGCAGCGCGCGAACGACTCGACCGGGCGAAGAGATCCTTGAGTGACGTCGGGGGATCCTCTACAGGGCTCTTGGAGCGTAGCGGGGCGGAATCGCGGCCTGCGGAGCGGCTCAGCGCGACGCGCGCGCGCGCGGCCACGGCGGCGCTCCGACCGCATGATGGCGCTCGCGCGGCGCGAGGCGAAGCGGCTTGACGACGGCGATGCGACGGCTCGGGAGTGGCTGGACAAGTGCAAGACGACAAGCGCCAGCGTCCGCCGTGGCTCGGCCAGCTCGGCGCTGCCTGCGCCGCTCGCCGGCCACGTGGCGGGTGAGCTCCAGCCAGAGCCAGGGGCGCGCCAGGGGCACTGTTGGCGCCCGTGGAGCTCCGTTTTCCCATTTGAATTTTCTCCAAAAATTTGAACTGAACTTGAAAAAGTGTGAAAATAAAAGTTGGATTTTGGGAGATGCAACACAACTTTCTTTTTGGGATGAACCTGAAATTCCAAGTTTTTCGAGCTCAAACAACCCAAATACCAAAAGGTGCCCAGAACTGTATTTCGAGTTTTTGAGGGACTAAACTGCAAAATTTTCAAAAGTTCCAAACAGAGACTAGGGTTTATTTGTGATGCCAAGAAACTTTTATTTTTGGAGATTTTCAAGTTTAGTACAAAAATCTCGAGTTTTCAGTTGGGTGTCAAACAACCCTTGTTTTTGAATTTCAATTTGAATTTTTGGAGGATTTTTGAATTTCAACCCATAATTCCCTTTTTGCATTGGTTTTTAAGTGCATTTTTAATCATGTTGACATCAGAGATGTCACAGCTACTTTAGTCGTTTAGACTATCATAAAACTCTATGGTGTATATTTTCTCTTTCCTATCAACATTGTTATTTATACGCTCTATTTTTTTTAGAAAAGTATACTCTATATGATGCATGTGAAAAGTATAGACTCTGTAAACAGGCCCACTTTTGTAAGGGCTGGGCCTCTTTAAAAGGTACACTGGGCTGTGTTGTGTTACAGTTATAAATCAGCTAAACTGGGCTGATTTTCTCTGTACTTTTTGCTGATCCACTTCTGTTCACTGGAGGGCAGGCATATTAAAGAATGAAGGCCTCCTAAGCAAAGTCTGATGCCCATCTGTTTCTTTGTCCATGCGGATGAAATGATGTGAATGGGTCCCAGCTCCTGGGAAGCTTAGCGACTAAGCAACATGAGACGATATATTTCCCAGATATATGGCTCCAATCCATGGCTACATAAGTCTCGACTCGACACTCGAGGCCTGGGTGAACAAAGTAAATGAAACAAAAAGTTCAGCCCAAAAATTTCTCTCGTGCAGCTTTATCGCAACTTTTCGATCACACACGATGATATGAGCATTATCTGTCTGGCGGCTGACCTGAAAACTGTTGCAAAACTTGGATGGTGGTTGGACTGGCTTTGTGCCTACAATATCTAAGAGGCCAACTTTGTTTATTTGTATACCAGATTGGAAACAAACTAAGCAGATCGCTCAAAATACAAAATGACTCCAACTTCCAAGTGGCCTTGGGTAGATCCAAACCACACACCAAGGAATTTCTCTGCATTTTACAAAGCCTGTAGGACAAACATATTTCTTCATCCTAGTCCTCCTTTGTTCCTGTGACTTGTGTCTGAGGATCCTCATATGGAGGGGCTATTTCTTCCCACATTTCAAGCTAATGGGAGGTTTGAGTTGGCCACTAATTTGTATAGTTTGCTGCAGGTGGTAGAGGCCTAGAGGGTCACTTCTCTTAAAAAGGGAACTAAACTGCTGCTCAGTTGCATTCCAGTGTGCGACACTAACGGATCCAGGCTCTTTGCCGTGAGCCTGGCACTCTCGGCAAAGATGATCATCCTCTCGGCAAAGGCTTTGCCGAGAGCCGGCTCTCGGCAAAGCTGACTCGGCAAAGTTTTTCTCGGCGAACCTCCCTTTGCCGAGAGCTTTCTGTCGGGATCACGGCAAAGCCTTTGCCGTGTGCACCGGAGGTATTTGCCGAGAGCATGTAGCCTCTCGGCAATGACCTGGCCCTAACGCCGGCGAGACGGCGTTGCGCCGTCTCTGTGGGGCCCGCAGCTGGGTTTGCTGAGAGCCACGTGCTAGGCTCTCGGCAAAGAACTCAAGGTTTGCCGAGAGTCACGTGCCAGGCTCTCGGTAAAGAACTCAAGGTTTGCCGAGAGTCACGTGCTAGGCTCTCGGCAAAGAGCCCATAGGGCCCACACCGGGAGAAGCAGGCGCGGGGCCTCTGCACATGGCTTTGCCGAGAGCCTAGCCCCGTGCTCACGGCAAAAAACGGTAGTTTTGCCGAGAGCTTGGCCCTGTGCTCACGGCAAAAAATGGCACCTTTGCCGAGAGCCTGGCCCCATGCTCTCGGCAAACCCCTGGGCTGAGGCCTTTTTTATTTTTTATTTGCTCATATATGGTGCCCAACAACTGAAATATATCACACATGCATCTCAAATACATCACAGGCAATTAATATAACCAATACACAAACACTTCATGCACATAACATACTGTTTCAACCACAAGTTTAACCTGAAGTTCAACAACAAGTTATACCACAAGTCCATACACATAACATTCAAGTTCGACCACAAGTTTAACCACAGATAGTTCAAACTCCAACGTCCGTCAACTACCTAATGGTGGTGCCGCCATTCCCACGGGTTGTGTGCTTGGGAGGGGTTGGAGAGGTCGCGATCCTGTGAGCCCTGTCCGTCCTGCTGAGTTCCCCAAGGCGACCAGTCCGACACACGAGGCGCAGGCGACACACTAGGCGACATGTTGACCATTCCAGCGGGATCATTTGATCCCGCCGAGAGACCCTGCAGAAAGGAGAAATGTTTTCACGTGAGACAAGATTTAACCAGTGAACTTACAAACCAAAAGTTTTTATACTCACAGGGGTCGGTTACCGAGGCGTTGGCTGAAACTGAAGCTGTGGGGGAGGGACGGACACTTGAGTGCCCACGCTCTGCATCCAGGCGTACATCTGGGTCAAGTTGGCCTGTAGGCTCTCCCGTTCGGTCCTCTCTTGGGTGAGCTGGGACTGCAATACATTCAAAATATATATGTTAGAATGCGAAGCAATCGTACATCAAAAACAATGGAAAACAAAGTAAAAAAGAAATAACATGTAGAGACGATATCTGCAGCTGCTCCTGTGTCATGCGTGGGCGGATTGTGTCACTTCCGCTCGGCGCCCTTTGCCGAATCTCGGGGAGTCTTGGCGTCGTGGTCGAGTCCATGACGCTGTCACCCATCCAGTACGGCCCATGCTTCTTCCCTCTGCCCACCTCCATGACGACTCGCCCATCAAAGTTCTGGGTGCTTGGAGCGTAGTCTGGCCCATGGACCTCCCTTGACCTAGACGTGTACGAACTAACCCTCGGAGGGATGTTGGGGTTGGTGAACGCCGAGTCGGGAGTGTCCTCGCTGTAGTCGATGTCGTCCGTTGCCTTGCCCATATGAACTAAGCACCACGCCTTGAATTGAGGGCAGTCCCGGTTGCCATGTGCTGCCGACTGCAGAAAAAGAGAACAAAGGGGTTAGAATGTTTTCATAATGTCTTGCATCAGAATAAACAATTAAAGCCGCTTACCCATGCCTTCGCGTATCCCGTGAGGTCTCGGCTGCCCTGGTGGTGCGATGGTCCTGCCATCTTCAAACGCCTGTCCCGGTGAATATTGTGCCTCTCCTGCCACTCGGGAGAGCACCACTTGTCCACCATCTTCTCCCAGGCCTCTGTGTGATTATTACACCAACTAGGAGGCACCTAGAATTCAATGCAATTAAGGTAGAAGATCCAATGAAGCATGTTTATTCTCAGAAAATAAAAGTTTTGATGTTAGTTAGTTACCTTGAGGAAATCTTCCCTCTCCAACGTCATTGTTACGGCTTGCCTCTTGGTGACCTTTCGATGTTCGTAGTGGGCATGGTAGTGCACGATATCCTGGAGGCGCTCCTCGTAGTGAATGTCGTGCAGGAGCTTCTGGCAGGCTTGGTGGGCGTTACGCTTAGCCCTCACCTCAGTTCCCGGCTCGCACCTGTAGAAATCCTGCATATACACACATCAATTATTATGTCAGTATTTAAAATGCGATGAATTCAGTAATGTAGTGCCAGAAAGACTTACCCACAACTCGGCCTTCACCCGCTCCGCCTTGTTGTTGTACTCTCGGCCCAGGGTGTCCCGCTGGTCCGGCACGGAGTAGTAGTGCTCAAAGTGAAAAGCCGGCTCGTACTTGCCGGCATGTTGGACCATGCCGGGGAAGTGCTCCTTGCACAAGAGGCCGAGTATGCCATTGACAAGGCGTGAGTGGTTTCCACCGCCCACCAAGTCCCAACCCCTGAAAATAATTACAATACAATATTAGTTTCTATTAAGATCGCAACTAATCATAGGGCAATTAAGGGTCACGTCAAAAGCACTGACCTTTGTGCAGCGGGTCTAATCACTGGGCGTAGGTGTGGAGGCGGCCGGGGAGGGAGGGTCGACGGGCCTCGCAACCAAAGTATAGCCGGCAACAAACCCATTCTTGCAGAGATGAGTACTCATATCTTTCTTTGTTTGTCGTTTCTTGTTTTGACAACGACTGCATGGACACCAAGTCGCATTGGCTCCTTTACCCTTAGCAAATGCTAGTCTAATGAATCTCTGGGTCTTGTCCATCCATTCTTTTGTAAACTGACGCGGACTCGGGCGGCCCGTGTACATCCACTCAAGGTCAGCCATCCTTTCACATTTCAACAAGGGATATAAATATCTTAAGTATTTACACGCTCCTTATACTTTCTAATAGGCAAAGATAGGTCCAAATCCCACCCGAGGATGCGGCGATGACGTTAGTTTCCATGCTCTACTCCTATCCAAGACAGAATTTCGGCAGCATCTCCCCGCTGTTCTCCAGATACACGTCCTTGAAAGGAGAGTGTGCATCCGAAGAACAACAGAGAGATGCAGCCGAAACTCTGTCCTGGATAGAAGTAGAACATGGAAACTAACGACATCGTCGCATCCTCGGGCTGTCCAATAAACATGGACAATTCGAAACAGATACAGTTTTACATATGATATGCAAGGATCTGCATATCTCAAACTATATCTCTTTCAAACGGGAGACGCCTAACTAGGTTACGTGACCTAAAACATGAAACGAAAAGACAAGTGTTCTATGTCTCACCTTGCTATCCGGCTAGCGTCGATGACGGTGAGCGTCAGCTAGCGTCGAGGAAGACGAGCGTCGACTCCTCTCCTGGAAAAATAACATAACAATTTCAATGAAAAATTTCGGCAGCAATTCCCCTGCACGGTGAGGTTTCTAAAGCCCACCATCATATCGATTTAGTCACAAAGAATCACATTCACATATATAGAATCACATTCACTTTATAGAATCACACATTCATACAATCATATACATCCACAAATATAGAACAACCATCATATCAGTTTGTATTTTTAAATTAACTCATTCCTACACATGAATCCAAATTTTCTACAAGTTTATACAATTTTTAATTCAATGTTTTAATGAAGCAGTTAGTTATCAACACCATTTTCAAATCACATTTTTACCTATGGCGAGCGCCGCTTTGGTTGGGTCGTAGGGGGAGGTGTCCCTGACGAGGGCGGAGGTGTGGTGACGGGCCGGCGTCGAGGCGAGGGAGGGAGGCGGTGGCGCGCGGCGAGGGAGGGAGGCGGCGCGCGGCGAGGGAGAGAGGCGGCGGCGCGGCGAGGCGAGGGAGGAGGCGGCGGCGGCGCGCGGCGAGGGAGGGAGGCGGCGGCGCGGGGGGAGGAGAAAGACGTGAGTGGGGGACAAGAGAACGGTGACGTTGTTTTTGTGCCGCGGGTACTCAACTTTGCCGAGAGCTTCGATCTGGCTCTCGGCAAAGGCTGTCTTTGCTGAGAGCTAGATCTAGGCTCACGGCAAACACAGCCTTTGCCGAGAGCCTAGATCTGGCTCTCGGCAAAGACAGCCTTTGCCGAGAGCCAGATCGAAGCTCTCGGCAAAGATTCAATTTTCAGTTCGAAAAAATTCAACGGAGTTTGCCGTGAGCCTCTTTGCAAGCTCTCGGCAAACAACTCTTTGCCGAGAGCCACAAGGCCAAGCTCACGGCAAATATCCAGTTTGCCGTGAGCACGCCTTGAGGCTCTCGGCAAAGAGTTCTTCCCCCATTAGTTTTTATTTTATTGTGCTCTCCATTTCTTTTTTCTAAAGTGTTGGTGATACTGATCTTATTTCATATGATGAGTAAAATCGTGAAGTCCTATTTGTTTACATATTATTTCATTATTTCATGTGTATTTTAGTAAATTATCATTATTTCATGTATATATGAAGTAGAAATATATATCAAATTATTCTGAAAAAACACCAAATTTTGACATAGATCATATTATAGTGTCTATAACATGTGCACAAAGTTTTGCATGCAGACTCAAATTTAAAGTTTCCTTTGAGTTCAAATTCTAGAGATCACATGTGATGTTTACGAAACTTCTATAGAGATGTTCGGATTTGTGCATGGTTTGACACAAAATTGTCCGAAACCTCGTCTAACTTTTCCCACACTCTTAGTACACCAAATCATTGGATGTCTACAAAAATCATGATTTTCGGACTCCATTTGCTATTTTTAATAATTGAAAACTATTAATCCACGTGGTCTTTTCCATGTTTTCATCGAAATATACTCTTATTTTGTTGGTAAGGCTTCACATCACACTTACTTACATGAATCTCATTAGTTAATTCATTTTTTACCATTTTTCAAATCGTTTCTCTATTCAGCTTAGAATTATTCCATAAACCCAACAAATTGATACAAAGAAATTAAAAATAGCAAACAAATTGGTAAAATAGTCAAATGCTCACATGTTGTACTTTGTAGGATGTGTGAATTAAGAAAATTTGTTTGGGCGTTGAAAGGTGAAAAATGTGGGACACGTTTGCCGAGAGCCGCGAGGAAGCTCTCGGCAAAGCTTGCCTTCGCCGTGAGGCTTTGGAAAGCTCTCGGCAAACCTTGCCTTTGCCGTGAGGCTCTGGAAAGCTCTCGGCAAAGAGGCTGCCACGTGGCCATGCCGACCTGACGGATGCCGTGCCACGGGTCCCGTTTTCCCGAGAGGACGTCCTCTGCTCTCGGCAAAGAACCCTTTGCCGTGAGCTCCTTGTAGGCTCACGGCAAAGAGGTTGACGGCCGTTAGCCGCCCCACACGCCGTCTCTGGCGGCGAGAGCACGAACGTGGCACGTGATCATGTATGCCGAGAGGTCCGAGTTTGCCGAGAGTGTCTTTGCTCTAGCTCTCGGCGAAGTTTGCGTTCGTCGAGTGTGCAAACTTTGCCGAGAGCCCAACCTTAAGGGCTCACGGCAAACGTAATTGTTGCCGACGGTTTTCTCTTTGCCGAGAGTGTAGGGGCAAGGCTCACGGCAAACGTCTTCTTTGCCGAGAGCCCGACGTTTGGCTCACGGCAAAGATTGTTGCTCTCGGCATATTAGGATTTTCCAGTAGTGCGATTAGGCAGGATCTCCTTTTATCTTTCCGCAAAGTAAATAGAGAGATTGTTTAAAGCAAGTTTCCGTTGGACTACTCCGGGCTAACAAGTAACAAGAGACCGACAAGTCATTATTTTTGTATTGGTGAACAAACAAGATCCATATGTTTGAACAAGAAAGGGAGCAAAGTTTAATATACGAAAAGCAGGTTCCGCTAAAAGTTTCAGAAAACAATTACAGGTGGGCCACAAGCTAGCTCGCCCACGCCACACGCCAAGCACACGCTGGGCCCGTGCTTTCGATCGACCGCTCGGCGCCGCCCGGCGGTAGTCACGCGCGCCGCCTTCATTCACTTCGCTGCCGACGGCAATTCATCGCCGCCGCGCCGCCGGCTCACGGACGTCGATGAGCACACCAATTCGCAGCTCCAAGCAATGTCCAGTACTCCAGCTACTGACATGGGTGGTATTTTATCTTATCTAAAGAACATTCGTTAATGTCAGTGGGTTTTGTTGCTTCTCGTCAGTCATCTCAGCTTTTTGAGCGAACGCATCTGCCCTTTGTATAGTCAGTCAACATCAGAAACTTCGCAGGCAATTGCGCAGCATAAAATGCATGCCTTAGCGGCTAAGCTCCTTGGCTGCTAAGCACCTGCAGGCGAAGGCAACCAATCATTCCCGGCGTACTGGATGCTCTCGCTTCTTTATCCCTTTTGTTCCTGAGATTCCGGCCTGTGTACATGGATGCTTGGACACTAGCTTGGTACGGAACTACGGATCGCAATATTCTTATTTACTGGCAACATTCATGAACAAAATCTAAACTAAGCATCCTCTCATTAAAAACTAAACACTTTATTTTGTTTATGAATTAACAAACTGTAAACGTTTGTCGATTGTCGAAGAAAAAAAGAGCTCACAGTCATGACAGCGACAGGTATCGCTGAAGGACCGAAAAAAAGACGCTCCAACCTCCAGTACGTTACAGAACTTACAGGTGCACCTAGTAAATCTAGTATAGCTACTGCAGTTCACGCTGCAGAGAGAAGGCTAGTCTACGCAGGCCGGCCGGAATCCGTCGACCCGGCCGGCCGTAGGAATCTCATTTGGATTGGCAGCCAAATCCGTCAGCTTGCGCGTTCGCCGGAGATCGATCGATCAGCTCGCGGGTCAGGAGCAGTCGTCGTGCACGGCGGCGGGCGTCATCCGGAAGGCGCGGTCCCAGGCGTAGCGGAAGCGCACGGCGGAGGCGGCCTCGATCCGCCGCCCGTCGCCGATGAGGTAGTCGCGGCCGTCGCGGCGGAACAGGCGCGGGTCGACGGCGACGGAGCTCGAGAAGCCCTCGGAGCGGAGGTACACGCCGCGGACGGCGCACCCGCAGCCGTTGCGCACCGTCACCTCGAACACCGGGTCGTACCCGGCCTTCTCCCCCGTGTTCGCCTGCTCCACCGTCACGCTCGACGCCGTGCACTTGGGGCCCCTCGCCGCCGGCCGCGCCCCTGCACCGTACGATGAACACAAAGGATGAACAGAAATGAGTTTTTTTTTCCTTTTTTTCAACTGCTGAATACATTTCTTCACAAGCAATCGAGAGGAGGAGAAGAGGTTTTGTACCTTGCACATGGACGACGAGGATGAGAAGAATGGCAGGGACAAGGAGCGAGAGCTTCATGGACGGTGCCATGGTGGTGTGGCTTTGTGTTCAGCTGGGTTCTTGTCTTGTTGATCTTTTTTTGTTCTTGTGGCATGGAACGGTGTTTGAGATGCCACTGTTCTCTACTTATACAAGGGGAGGGGTGTAAAGTGAGGTGTGCCAAGTCTGAAACCTTGCCACTGCTCGTACTCTGCTTTTCTGGTCCACAGATTAGCATGGAGAGTTCCAGGACATGTCGACGGTTGGTAAGTGCAGGAGCCTTTTGAAACTTATCACTTCTACTTGCTTTTTTTTTTCATCACTTCCCTTCATTCTGAAAATGTGAAGAAAAAAGGCCAAGTGAAGTGATAGAGCAAGACATTGGTGCGGGTTTGGATATTCTGATGGTACCGGCGCCAAACGTTAGTCGCGGGTAAAGGGGGTAGCTTTTGCAACAATGCTTGTTAGATTGGTGTGTACAGAGCCTTGTATTTTTATCTATCTGCTTTTGCAGGATTGGTAACTCAAAGATTGCAAGCACCATCTATTTGGCACATGGAAATGAACCTGCACTGCCGTAAGCCCATTACACACATGAATGACACATAATTGCAAAGAGGGTGTGACTCCTTTTTTTATGTTGAACGCACAACACAGAGAAACGCCTACTACAAGTTTCACATCTTCTTAGCAAGGGTGTAAAGACCACAAAATGTTTTTCCAGTGCACAATTAACATGGATCCATGCCTCTAAACATATAGCCAAATGAAGGTAGGACAACTTATTTTTCATGTAACAGGAGGGGTCCTTTGATTAATGTGAGAAAGCAGAGACTTCTTATTTTTCATGAAACAGGCCAGACGTTCAAGTCAATTAGTCAATGGGATTTTACAGGGCACTGTCCTAGGCGGAGACTTGCAGCTTGAAGTCGTCTAGGAAATTTCCATGTAGCCCCCTGCCCATGTGATTTGTGAAGCTGCTGTGGCTGGGTGTCAAGGCCGCTGTGTCTTCCCAAAGGAAACAAAAATCCGAGGCCGCCATGAACGTCAATGACATTTGTACACTTGTCACTTGTGAGCCGTTGTGTCTGTGTCAGGACACTGCATGTATCAGCTACGCAAGTCAACTGACGAGTCTTGAGTGTATCTGTGTTTAATTTGGATGTATCCAACGCCCACCGGCCAAGCTCGCCGCGGAGTCTTTGCCGAGTCTACCAGAAGGGACAAAATAAACTCTGATGACTGACGAGTCTGGAGCTGGACATGGTTCGTCCAATTGATCGCCTGATGAGATAAACACTGACGAGTCGCTATTGGCCTAGACTAGATGGGATTAATGTCTGATGCTGGCAGATATGCTGCCAATGAAGCTACATCAGTAACAAGGATAACCATATTCTGTTATATATTAGAAAACGTACTCGTTGTTAGGGGCGAAGGTCAAATATGAAAAGGGAGTTGGATTTTTGGGACTAGTTTGCCAACTATCGTCCACCAACTATCAATTCCAAGGCTTAATTTCATGCTCCAACTATAAAAATGGTCATTTTAATCTCCCAACTTTCATAATAGGGTCGAATTCGTCCTTTTCGCTCCACATGGGCACCAAGTGGCCTTCCCTTTCTACCCTTTCTCTTATTTTTTATGGGGATCTTTTTTAGCCTGATATATTTCATCCGAGATATTGAGATCCCCTTGATCTTAAACAAATTGATGTTTTAACACAAATGGGCCCTATGAGGGATTGTTTTGTTTATTCTAAGAAACTCAATAGAGTATTTTGCTTTGATTGCAAATTATTCACGATAGGGCATAGAAACATCAGTTGGCAAATGATGGGGTATACTGACTGGACACATCTTGGTAGTATACTTAAAGAGAGACGAGTGCAGATCACAGTTTAATATATGACCGGCCATTTAGTATGAGTTGTGTGGTAGATTACCAAAGGATGAAGCAATTCATAAAACTGCCAAAATCTCCTTGTGAAAATCATTGTCCTATTCTTGCAAGAGAAAGGGTAGTAAGGGAACTTCAAAACCACTAGCTGACCACGTGGAGCAAGAGGGACGAATTTGACCGTATTGCGAAAGTTTGGAGACTAAAATGACCGTTTTTGTAGTTAGATGACAAAATTGAGCCTTGGTTGGTAGTTGGGGACGAAATTGGCTATTCCACCATGTAATAAAGAGCCTGAATTTTTTTTATTTATGTGGTTTTGTAGGACTTGTTACTCCATGGTTGTTGCAACAGTGGCTGCTATCATTTTTTTAACCATGATATTCAAGTCTCCGTTGGATAGATATACCACCGTTTTATAGGTCGTTTACAACCTCACGTAAAGGTGAGTATCGAGAGAGATATATGTCTTCCTCAAACATTACATCATAGATTGCACAAGCATAACTTAAAACAAAAACATGAAGTAAATATTCAAGTTATTACATCACAATCATGCAAAAACAAAGTAACATTTTATAAAACTACTCAGTTCGTTAGAATATGATCTCATTAGAATATGATCATGACCAGTGTTACCCAAAACGGCGATGAGAACTCGGTACATACAGCAAGAATATTTTCTTTTTGTATTCCAATTTTAACAGCATGCAAAGACTCTGAATTTCAATATTATATTGGCAACAGAATATTGTCGAAGTCAGGTAACCCAAAATATTAGAATAATCTCAGCAGGATAATATGCGTGATTGACGCGGAAGGACACAGCTCTCACAGCCAAACAGACCTCCAAAATGGATCCTCGGTTAAACAACTTATATTATAATACAGCTTCAATCAGGAACAACCAACGATACTAGCATGCTGTCAATCTCACCGCAATATCCAATAAATAACTCAGGGCAGTAATTCCCCAACTAGCAGCAACGACCAATGAATGATTGAAAAGTCTCACGACAATATTAGTTTAATCTAGATGAACAAAAGAATTCCACAATCTCCCACCAGCAGTAACAAAGATAGATGAATGGTTAGGGATCGGTTTACAAAGTTGCAATCCAAACACTACATATGTCTTCCACCCACGGCTTCGAAGAACCATGATCAGAAGATGGGAAATTCTGTAGAATTCCAGACCTTCCAGAGCACACCCAAGCGGAAGCTTGATCGCACACTAAAACAAATGTACGCATGCTCCGACGATAATTCTCTCCACGAGATGATGGGAGTCGCTGCCTAGGGTTTTGTCTTCCCTTTTGAAACTCATCACTTGTACTTGCTTTCTTTTTATAACTTCCCTTCACGCTGAAAATGTGAAGGAAAAAAGGGCAAATGATAGAGCAAGTACATTGGTGCGGGCTTCGATCTTCTGATGTAGTATCTCATCTGGGTACAACTGTAGTATCTGCTCGTGTACAACGCACACCCCACAGACACGCACACCTCACACACACCACCCGGTACACGATCAAACCTACAACTACACACAGATAATACTCGCGTCCTTGTTGAGATAACCGGAACCCTCCAGAGCTCTATAGGCGACGGGCGAGTCACAGTCCCTTTATGGCTCCACGCGTGAGGGGCTGCACATACAACTTTTATTGGGGATAAACCCTGGTGAGAAACGAGAGCCGAGCCTAGGGCTCGAACTCACGCCGGCAAGGAGCGAGAGACGCACTCCTGCCACTCGCGCTACGCGCGGTTCTCAAACGTTAGTGGTGGATAAAAAGGGGTAGCTTGCTTTTTGCAACATTCTTTGTTAGATTGGTGTGTAAAGAGCATTGTATTTCTATCTATCTGCTTTTGCAGGATTGGATACCCAAAATTGCAAGCACCATATATTTGGTGTTAGCAAATAATGTGAAAATAAGATCGAACACGAGACACGATTTTAACGTGGAAAACCCTTACAGGGAAAAACCACGGGCGCCAGCCAGTAAGAACTTCACGATGTGGAGAAGTCAGGTTACAACGCCGTCATGGCGGCTTACAAGAATAAAATAGAACACTAGGTATTCACCCCCTAGTAGCGACCTGGGCCAAATGGGCCTTTAACATGTGATGAAATTGGATCACAACTCAACAAACTCCACCTTGAGATAAATTTTATTTTGTAGCACAATCAACATCTTCATCCTGAAATAACAAAGAAAATACTTCTGGCACCAAATAGCCTCTTGGGCTAATCCATCAAACCAACTAAGCTTGAGCATAGCTCAAACTTAGCAACAGGGACTGGCTTTGTCAACATATCAGCAGGATTATCATGAGTGCTAATCTTGCGTACCTTTAACTTGCCCTTCTCAATCTTATCACGGACAAAGTTATACTTGATGTCAATGTGCTTAGTCCTCTCATGAAACATCTGATCTTTAGTTAGAAATATTGCACTTTGACTATCAGAAAACAGGTTAACACAAGAATTAACTCCACAAAGCTCAGCAAATAAACCCTTCAGCCAAATCAACTCTTTGCATGCTTCACAAATAGCCATGTACTCAGCCTCAGTAGTAGACAAAGCAACAACAGACTGCAAAGTAGCCTTCCAACTCATAGCACAACTGCCAACAATAAAGACATAACCTATGAGTGATCTGCGCTTGTCCATATCACTAGCATAATCTGAATCAACATATCCAACGAGCCCCTTATCTGTCCTTCCAAACTTCAGACAAACATCTGACGTGCCTCTGAGGTACCTGAAAATCCACTGAACAGCCTTCCAGTGTTCTTTACTAGGATTAGTCATGTATCTACTAACCAAACTTATAGCATATGATAAATCTGGGCGAAAGCAAACCATAACATACATAAGAGAACCAACAACACTAGAATACGGATCTCTTAACATGTATTCAATATCTTAAGCTGAACTAGCAAACTGCTTAGCTGACAACTTAAAATGCGGTGCAATAGGAGTACTAACCTGCTTAGCATCATGCATGTTGAAACGCTGAAGAACCTTCTCAATCTAACTATGCTGACTAAGAAATAACAAACTAGCAGAACGGTCTCTAGTAATTTCTATACCTAGAATTTTCTTAGCAGCACCAAGGTCCTTCATATCAAACTCACTGCTCAACAATTTCTTCAACACAGTGATCTCTCTGCCGCTCTTGGCAGCAATCAGCATGTCATCAACATATAACAGCAAGTATATAGGTGATCCATTAACAGTCTTCATGTAAACACAGCTATCATATTGAGACCTTTTAAAGCCATGTGACAACATAAATGAATCAAACCTTTTATACCACTGACGGGGAGATTGCTTTAAACCATACAAGGACCTTTTCAACTTGCACACATAATTCTCCTTGCCTGGTACTATGAACCTCAGGTTGGTCCATGTATATCTCCTCCTCAAGCTCACCGTGCAAAAATGCAGTCTTCACATCTAACTGCTCAAGCTCAAGATCATGTGATGCAACAATATTAAGGAAAGTGTGAATAGAGCTATGCTTCACAACGGGAGAGAATACCTCATTATAATCAAAACCAGGAAATTGACGGTACCCTTTTGCTACTAACCTTGACTTGAATCTAGGAGGCTCACTAGGAGATAAACCCTTTTTTTCTTGTAAAGCCATTTGCAACGGACAGCCTTCTTCCCCTTTGGCAATGGAACAACCTCCCAAGTACAATTCTTCTTGAGAGATTGCATCTCCTCCTGCATAGCTGAAATCCACTTCTCACGGTCACCACAATCAATAGCTTCTCTATATGTTGCTGGCTCATAAGTGTTATCAACCTGTTCAGCACAACTCAAAGCATAATAAGTCATATTATATTCTGCAATAAGACGGGGTTTAGGTCCACAACCCCTCTTTTGCCTGCGATGAGCAATAGGAACATCCTCCTCTAGCTGCAAAACAGGAGGCGATTGCTGAATACCATCAATATGAGCTTCATCATCAACAACATCAGCCATGGTCTCCACCTGCACATGCTCCTCATCAATAACATGCTCCACCTGCACACTGACATGCTGCAATTCTCTTGCTGAATTTTCTGGAACATGATCCGAGGACAATTTATCAGTAAACACATAGTTTTATTGAAAACAATACTTCTGCTCATGAAAATCTTTCCTGTTTCAGGATTCCACAATTTATATCCTTTAACTCTCGAACCATAACCACGAAACAGATATTTAATAGCTCTAGGCTCTAATTTACCGTTGTCAACATGAGCATAAGCAGTGCAACCAAAAACTTTCAACTGTGAATAATCTGCAAGTGTACCAGACCATACCTCAATGGGTGTTTTCTTATTGAGTGGAATAGAAGGCAACATGTTTATCAAGTAACAAGCAGTGTTCGCAGCCTCTACCCAAAAACGCTTATTCATCTTGGCGTTGGACAGCATACAGCGGGCCTTCGATATGATGGTTTTTTTCATACGCTCAGCCACACCATTCTGCTGAGGTGTGTCCGGGATGGTATGATGCCTAACAAATGCCTTCTTGCCTGCAATAATCATCAAAAACATCCAAACAGAACTCTCCACCATTATCAGTACGAAGCACTTTTACCTTTTTTCAGTTTGCCTTTCTATCATGGTCTTCCACTCTTTAAATGCAGCAAAGGTATCATCTTTATTCTTCATAAAGTAAGGCCATACTCTTCTAGAGGAGTCATCAATAATGGTAAGCATGTAACAAGCACCACCAAGAGAAGGCTTACGGGAAGGACCCCAAACATCAGCATGTACATAATCAAGAGTACCTTTGGTGGTGTGAACAGGGTATTGAATTTTATCATCTTATGCTTCCCAAAAACACAATGCTGGCAGAATTCCTGCCACTCAGAGTACAACCAGGGAGGAGATCTCTGTTCATCAATTTTGCCATGCCAAGTTCACTCATGTGTCCAAGACGCATATGCCAAAGATTAGTCTCTACATTAGTGTCAGCAGCAGCAGCGGAAACAGAACCAGCATGCAAAGTTTTACATCTAAAGATATATAAATTTGTAGAATTGTTATCACCAATAAGCCAAACAAGAGAACCTTTTGATACCTTTAAAACTCCATCACAACTGGAGTATTTGAAACCTCTTTCATCAAGTGTACTGATCGAAATAAGATTTCTGGTCATAGTTGGTATGAACCTCACATTCTCAAGAGTGGGAATCATCCCATCATGAACCTTAATCTGAACAGAGCCAATGCCCACAATCTGACATGGATTATCATCACCCATACGCACAACATCTCCCTTCTGCACAGGTTTATAAGAACTAAAGCAATCTCTGTTAGCGCAGATATGAAATGAACATGCAGAATCCGAAATCCCTTCATCACGACCAGAAACACAAGCAGCAATAGCCAGACAATCTCCAAAATCAGAACCCTCACCAGCGGAGACAACCGATGCCTTACCATCAGGATTATTCATCCTCTTCTCCTTATTCTAAAGTTTAAAGCAATTCTCAATAAAATCTTCTTCTTGCAATACTTACAGAACTTTTTGGTGATGGGTTGTCTGGACTTGGAACGGCCTCTACTCTTATCACGCACGTTGCCATCACTGGAGTATCTCTGCCCAGGTCTGCCTCTAACATGGAGTGCATCGCCCTTGGAGGACGGCGACCCATCATTGTGCACCATGCCTTCCATCTTCTCCCTGAATTGGAGTGCCTCTTAAACATCAGCTAGGGTTAGTTCATCACGGCTGAAAAGTATGGTGTCACAAAAATTTGCATATGAATTTGGCGAAGAACATAACAGTAAGAGGTCTAAATCTTCATCCTCATACTTAACCTCCATCGACACTAGGTCAGCAACAATGTCCTTGAAAACAGAAATGTGGTTCAATACTGAACCACCCTCCTGCATATTGAGCGTGAACAACTTCATCTCCATATGCATCTTACTGGTTAGATCTTTGGACATACAGATCGATTCCAGTTTGAGCCAAAGTTCTACAGCACTCTTTTCCTGCTGACACTCTTGCAAAATATCATTAGAAAGATGAAGCTGAATTAGGGACAGAGCCTTATAGTCCTTGCGCTTCTCCTCGTCGGACCACACCTCCTTCTTCTTCTTGCCGAAGCTATCCAGCTTCTCATCCAGATCATTGGATTGCACTAGAACAGCCCTCATCTTGACTTGCCACAACCCGAACTTCGTGCTATAATCCAGCAACGGTAGATCATACTTCATCGAAGCCATTGTAAAGAAATAAGTCTAGGTACGTTACTGTGTAATCTTAAGCAAAACCTGCAGCCTGTTCTTGTATGTTCAGCAATGAACGGAAGAACTCATGGTAGTCTTGCCGTGTGCACGTAGCAGAAATCTCCCTGAGACTTGATCTCCCGCACAGAAACAGAACAGATGTGCGTGCGCAGGCGTGCAGCGGAACAGGATCAGTGGCTGGTGACGACAGCTTTTGTAGATCGAACTCTCATCCGCATCGGAATCGGCAATAGCAGTAAACGGCAGACAACTGCTAGGGCTACCCTTTTTTTAGACAATGGAAATCAATATTTTCGGCCTCTGCGGTTCCACACAGCGTTCGAAGTTTAAGCTTATTATATTTCTTCAGCTCTCTGGCTGAGATCAAAGGAACAAAAATCAAGAACAAAGTCTATTATTGAATTTCCATCCGCCTCTTGCGAAGACCTCCATGGCAATGATCTCCATAGCAAGGCTCGCCGAATGGAGCTTTTCCTTTGTCCCATTACACTGCAACAAAGCCTAAAATCGGAGCCAGTATGTCCCCCTGAAAACAGCCTGCATAAAGGAAGTATAGTTGACATTATCAAAAAATACATCATTCCGACAACGCCATATAGCCCAACATAAGGCTGCCACCCCACTAAAATATCTTTCCTCTCATCTAGATTTATTCCCGCTAGGGCTGCCACAAAAATTCAGCGAGGATTCGAGTACCTACTGCCCGAGCGCGCGGAGCATATCGAACTTCCACAAGTGATGACGGTGGACGGAGACGGAGCCAAGGAGGACTGCTCCAACTAGGGAACGGAGCAGCAGCGACAGCGACCAGATCAGTGGCGGCGCATAGAACGGACTAGAACCCTAATTTTTTTTCAATCGATCTCGTAACTGGCTCTTGATACCACTTGTTAGCAAATAATACGAAAATAAGATCGAACACGAGACACGATTTTAACGTGGAAAATCCTTGCGGGAAAACCCACGGGCGCCAACCAGCAAGAACTTCACTATGTGGAGAAGTCAGGTTACAACGCCGTCACGGCGGCTTACAAGAATAAAATAGAACACTAGGTAGACACCCCTAGTAGCGACCTAGGCCAAATGGGCCTTTAACTTGTGATGAAATTGAATAACAACTCAATATTTGGCACATAAAAATGAACCTGCATTGCCATTACACACATGAATGACGGGGTTTGATTGCAAAGTGGGTGTGACTCCTTTTTCGATGTTGAACCCACAACCCAGAGAAACGCCTACTACAAACCATGGCCAATGTGAAAGCAGATGTCCTAGGCGGAGACTTATTATTTTTCATGAACCAGACCAGAAGTTCTAGTCAATTATAGTCAATGGGATTTATATGCCATGGCAGTGTCCTAGGCGGAGACTTGCAGCTTGGAGTCGTCTTGGAATTTTCCATGTAGCCACCTGCCCATGTGATTTGTGAAGCTGTGTGGCTGGCTGTCAAGGCCACTGCTGTCTCTTCCCACAGCTAACAAAAATCCGAGGCCGACATGAACGTCATTGTACACTTGTCGCTTGTGAGCCGTTGCGTCTGTGTCAGCACACTGCATGTATCATCTACGCAAGTCAACTGAAGAGTCTTGAGTCTATCTGTGTTTGGATGTATCCAACGCCACCTGCTGCCAATGAAACTATGACATCAGTAACGAGGATAACCATATTCTGTTATATATTAGAAAATCTACTCGTTGTTAGGGGCGAAGGTCACATATGAAAAGGAGTTAGATTTTTTGGGACTAGCTTTGCTCGCTATTTTTGTGTAATAAAGAGCCTGTATTTTATTTATGTGGTCTCGTAGACTTGTTACTCGAAGTTGCAAGGTTGGCACAGTCACTCCAAATATCTAAGCTCAAACGGCTGCTATCATATTTCAAGTATCCGTTGGGTAGATAGACCACCGTTTTACAGGTCACTCACAACCTCACAAGAAGCTGAGTACCCAAATATATATATTTTATCCTCAAACTTTACATCACAGATTGCACAAGCATAACTTAAACAATAACTTGAAGCAAATATTTAAGTTATTACATCACAATCGTGCAAAACAGCTGAACATTTTATAAAACAACTCGGTTCATTGTAATATGATCATGAGTGGAGCCATTACATGACATTCCCCCACAACGACATAGATTGGCTGACATAGGCATTTACCGACCAACTGCACTTAGATGACTAACGGGTAGATCGGCTAACCACAACATAACACTTCCTAATTAGGAAAACCATACAACTACTACACAAGAACTCAGTGGCCTACAAAATGAGTTCGGACACACATGAGAAAATCTAATCGTTTGTGGCAGAACCGACTAGTTTAAAACCAGCTCAAGTATGCCTCATCATCAATCTAATGACAATTATAACATACACACCTGAAATGGGTTAACCCCAGAAATCAGGTTGGTGTCCCAGGAGAAGGCCGAATCATCAACTTACAACGGTCATCTCAGCCATAAATTCAGGATCGCAATTAAGAGGCATCTCAACAGTCATATTTTTATATAAATAATTTATAGCAATGTGAGTTATTACAAACCTGGAGTTTCAAACTTAATGTGCAAATCAAACAGACAAGAAAGCATTTGAAAACAAAACCAATATGAGTATCAAGTCATGGTGAAAATAATACAATAACACAGTACTTTTCACAAGAATGCACCTGACTCCAGGACACATTCTTGCCCTTCAAAATGAGTCTTCACTCTCAATTGAGTTGGAAGGTACGAACAAGACTTACCCGTCAACAAAACATAAACAACCAAAAGGAGTTTGGAGGACTTTATGTGGACTTTATGTTTTAACCATTTGCAGAAAAGGCTTACAAAGCTAGACTCTTATGGGAATGTTTCATTTCATGTTTTACTGGACTATTAATACTAGATTTTAAACAAAACATTTTTTTCGAAGTTCACCAAGAATTTTATACAACATGACTCTTTATAAACAACATTTCTTTCATCTAGATACTATTATGAAATAATACAGGTCAAGCAGTATTCATAACTGAGAAGTGCGATGATCCAGACCAATTTACATCCTGCAGGAGATACCTAGTCACACAACATGTGTGCATCCCATTGGGTGGCACGTTGCAATCATTCAAGGGGATCATGAAGAAGCCTTAACTGTCCTTGTCCTTTCTCTAGCCCGGGTTCACATCCCTGCATGAAGCCCCACGTCTGGCCTAACAACCATACAAGTTTTAGACTATGTCCCTGTCACTTCCCCACTTAGAGCGGGGAAAGTTGTAGTTCAAACACAAAGTAACTCAAGTTAGATAGGTTTACTAGCCCAATTCTCCAGCATGTGACTAGTATCACTACTATAAATACGATTTTAGGGGACACTGCCTTTTTTTCGGAGGCGGATAGTCCCACCAACCGCCACTGTCAATGGCCGAGGGCCGCACCGCGGCTGGCGGCAGGCAAACTGCTTCTGTTAATACATTAACAGAAGCGGTTGCCGTTATGTGACTGCCTCCGTTAATGGTGCATTAACTCAAGCGGTCAGTTACGATGTCCGCTTCCGTTAATGTATTAACAGAAGCTGTGGGCCTAAGGTGACCGCTTCTGTTAACTAACCATTAATGGAGGCGGTTATGTAACGAAGACCGCCTCTATTAATGGTTCCTATATATACAACAAGCCCCCCTCCTCTTCTTCCCCACGTCCCCTTCTCCATTTTTTTTGTGTTTTGATCTCAAAACACAAAAGGTGGCTATATTAGAACAGGGAAGGTTTTGCCCTTGGATTGGGTGAAGAGAAACATCACCTAAGGTTGATTTCTTCCTCTCTAACTCTCATCTCACTCTCTTTTTATAATTGAGCTCTAGAGCTAGATCTAGATCTTGATCCAAATGGAGGAGAGAGAAAATAGATCTAGCCACTCTCTAACTCTCAACTTATATTTCTTAATATAATTTTAGGTCACGGTCATGGAAAGTAGAGAATTGGAAGCGATTTGACTTTTCTAAAAAATGTGAGAAAATTTAATGCCACTGCAAAAAGGCATCGTCAGAGTCAGAAATTGATGATTTTCGAAGGCGGTTGTTTTAAATGTTCGTATTCGTAAATGATTTTTCAAAGGTAGATAGATGGAAATGCCTCCAAATAAAAATATTCACCTTCGTTAATGTCT
Organism: Digitaria exilis; assembly: GCA_015342445.1. Lineage (NCBI taxonomy): Eukaryota > Viridiplantae > Streptophyta > Magnoliopsida > Poales > Poaceae > Digitaria > Digitaria exilis. Next base: position 163,842 of record JACEFO010002799.1, read on the forward strand.
GGCAGTAACGGAGGCCGACAAAAGGCCAAATCTGAGTGTTATCTAAAATCTTTTTTTAGTAGTTAGTTGATGAAGACAACAGCTTGCGTTCCAAAATTTGGAGACAATGATGATCTAGTTTGTAACTCTTTGGGCATGGCTCTTGTTCATTAGCTTGACCAAGCGCAAATCAAGATCGAGATTTACAAAATTTATTGTAAACATCATTGGAAATACAAGCAATTGTAAGTTTAAATTCCGAACTAGATTAAACATGATGATAAACAATCTTAGCATGCATTTTTCTAGCAAACAAGGAATTACAAACATTATAACAATGATCTCATAAAACATAATTAAAACACAGTATACGTACTGAGGAATAGCCATAGGGAAGACGAACGGCACAGTTGGAATGACGACGGTTCTGCGGATGGAGCGCAGCAGACAACATTGCAGATGACGATACGCTGCAACACCAGACTTGGATGGAGGACGAGCCGTGGTGAAACGTGTTGAGCAGTCATGCGTAACGCTTCCCAAAAACCTTATTCGCCCTCTCCCAGTGCAGAATCTCGAAGACAACTTGTTCTGGAGACCTACTCTCCCATTCGCTGGTGCACGCCGACACTCGGGATGGAGTAGACTACGATGGCAACGCAGCGATGAGAAGTAGCAAAACCCTAACTCGTATAGACCTTCCTAGGGACTCCCAAACCTAGGGGATTTCCCGTATAGGGTCTATGGTACACATCTTCCATGAGGGAGGTGGTCTCTATTTATTGGGAGGAAAACCCCCACGCCCTCATCCATTGGCAATATGGGACTAATAGATGGCGTACCCCTCAAGTCCTATTGGGCTTTTGAGATTTACTTAGGATTATTCATATGGGCCAAGCCCAATAATCTAACAACCCCCCACCAGATCTCAAATTCCATATAGAGATTTTGCTTATTTCTCACTACTGTTTATATATCAGTGTTTCAGCAAGGAATGTTAAGTTGAACTCTTTCCTAGAGCTTCAAGCTACACTCATCCACAACTTGAACAATGGACTACGCCTTGAATTGCAAGTTTTGTGCGGACAAGTTTCACTCAAAGACCAAACCAGTTCTTGGCTACTAGTAGCCTACCCCACGGGTGGAGCATATATGTCATACTCACTTGGTCTCTTCTTGATCTTACTAGAGATCACCATATCTTATAGATTGCGACGTTTTACAATCGGGCTCATATAGGTGTGTTCTTTCAAGAATGTTATATAGGATAACATCTTTGCTTAATCAAGCCAATAGAAACACATTAAAGCATATCGCTACTGTCTTACAACATTTGAGAGTATAACATCTTCACTCAGGGAGGGTATAGTAATTACTCTCCTTAGTCAACCAGCAACTTGTTTTTCCCAGGTCCTAATTTATGGGATCTCCGATCACATAGGTTGGATTACTACTATGGCAACTTAGACGGGTCTCATACCCATCTCCCTCGATGCACTGTCTATCATAGTTCGTGATAATCCTTTTGTAAAAGGATCTACCAGATTTTGTCAGTTCGAATATAAGTCACACTTATTACTCTGGAGTTTCTCAACTTCCTAACAAACTTCAAACGTCTCTTGACATGTCTTGATGATTTTGCATTGTCCTCAGTAGTGTTCACTTGACTATCACCGTTTGATTATCACGGTTCATAAGGATAGCCGGCACTGGTTCTCAACCACAGGCAAGTCCATAGAGAGCTCACGCAACCACTCAGCCTCAACAGTAGCTATGTCTAAAGCGGTTAGTTTCTGCTTTCATGGTTGACCTCCTCAAAATGGTCTGCTTGCATGACCACCATGATATAGCACCACCTCCAAGGGTAAACACATACTCACTCGTGGCATAAAGCTCATCAGCATCAGAAATCTAGTTCGAGTCACTATACCCCTCCAGCATAGCAGGGTGCCCAGAATAGTGAATCCCATAACTTATAGTACCTACTCGATAGCGCATAACCCTTTCAAGTGCATGCCAATGATCTGAACCTGGGTTTGACATGAACCTGCTCAATTTGCTCACAGCAAAAGCTATGTTGGGTCTCGTTGCGCTAGCTAAGTACATGAGTGAACCAATAATCTGTGAATATCTCAGTTGGTCTTTGGCTATCTTCTTGTTCTTTCGGAGCATCACACTGGGATCATAAGGTGTGGGGAAGCCAAACTGTTGAAGACCTTGCTCCACATCATATGAGATTGTGAGAGAGTAATCCCATTCTCCCCCTTTAATTATCTTAATGCTTAAGTATAACAATTAGGCCTCTCCCAGATCGTTCATTTAAATCAAAACTCTTTGATAGAAAAGACTTTGACCTCATGATGCAATATCAGTATTTTGTGCCAAAAATCAAATTATGTGTCGTCCACATAGAAGCACAAATAACTTTTCTCCACCTTCACCATAGCGATAGTACACACATCTATCAGCCTCATTCATGACAAAGCCCATAGACAGTTAGTGTTCTGTCAAACTTCTCGTGCCATTGATTAGGTGCTTGTTTCAGGCCATAGAAAGGACTCAGGACTAGGCGATTACACACCTTGTTCTCTTGAACCCTTCACCACAAACCCATCAGGCTGATCCATATAAATTTATTCATCCAACCCTCCACTCAGGAAAGTTGTCTTTACATCCATCTAGTGGATGATATGACCATATGAGGCAGCCAAGGATAGTAGTGCTCGAATTGTGGTTAGTCTAGCGACAGGTGAATAAGTATCAAGAAATCTTCGTCTTCCTTTTGTGTGTAACCTTTGGCCACAAAACATGCCTTATACTCATCAATAGTACCATTTGGCCTAAGCTCTTCTTGAACACCGATTTACAACCCACTGGTTTACACTGTAGGGTCGTTCAGTGACTCCATGTTTTCAAGGTGTAAATCGCTCCTACTCACTGGGTACTGATTAGGTGATTAATCGTAAACTAGGCAATGAATTACATCGTGATTAAATCTGAGGTAGTTCGACCAATCAATCTAGAGCATTTTATAGCCTAGTCAGTCACCTTAGAAGGGAAAAACACAAAGATGAGGAGTTGAGCATACACTTTGTTTGAGGCCAACATGTAATTTCTTTTCTAGGTTTCTTTGTCTTGAATTGAGAACATATGACTTTCAAAGGCACGAAAGAGCTAGAGGCGTTAGAGGCAGTGGGCAAGAGAATTTTTACTCTCCTGCTTGAGCAACGGCGGCTGTGAATGCCGGGTATCGGCTAGGTAAAAAGGTGTGGCTGGGCTAAGTGCCTAGGTGGGCCGAACTATCAAACCACCCCAAATGAAAGGTTCAGACCTAGTCATTTAAACAGAGATCTTGACTAGTCATGATTAATCACTGATTTGTTTCCTAATCGCTTGACTAGCCAATAAAATCGAATCGATTTACCTGACTGATGTCCAGAAAACAATTTTGTCGATTAATCATTGACTAATCGTGATTAATCGAGCGATATGAAAACACTACTCTGGACAGCTTCTTCCAATCATCAGCATCTGGAGATGCATATGCCTCAACAATAGAGTGGGAGTATTATCCATAAGTACACAGTGAAATCATCACCATATGATTTAGCAACCCTCGTCTTTGCTCCTTCTAGGTGCTTCACTGTCATCCTTCCTAGGATATTCTCGTTCTCAATAGGTTGTTTTAAAAAACTCCAAAAGGTGCAACTGGTAATAGGAGTTATCTCGTAGAAAATCTAGAAATACTATGCTCATCTTTCGTAGGAAATATATTCTCAAAAAAATGTTGCATCACGAGATCCATAATAGTATCAACATTCATATCAGGTACCTCAGATTACAACTAAAAACCTATAAAGCAATGCTCCTCTAAGCATATCCTAGAAAGATACAATCCACTATCTTAGGTCTCCAACTTACGCTTCTTAGGAATAGGCACATTTACTTTTTCCAAACGATCCCCATGTGCGCAAATAAGAAAGTGATCGTTTTCTATCCATTCCATAACTCATATGGAGTTTGATCTTTATTCTTGTTAGGAATTCGATTCAGGACATGACCACGAAGTCAATACAGCCTTCCCCCTATCTGACTGATAGGACATTACTTCTAGGATATACATGAGGCTTCACCAACTGGGACATCCAAACAATTGAAGAATCCAATTACAAGAGCTCGTGCGCGAGACAATTAAATTTAGAGATGAGCTCGCTCCTAAAATGTTCCTATTAATACTCTTTGAGAATGATTTACTACCTATTGTTTTATAATGTGGATTAGGAACCAAGGAGAAGATAACAAACACATGGAAGGAAGGCTTGGAGGCGTGAGGTCTAGTGAGGGTCGGCCAAGCTACATGGTGGCCCATTCCAACTCGAGTTCGAGTCCACCTTGGAGTCCAGGAGCTGCCTTTGGTAAAACAGACGCCCATGCCACATATGGACTCCAATTTCAACGATCCAATGGCATTGGTTTGAGGTCCAGATTCGTCCTAAGTCATCGAGAATCATCCAAACAAGGTGGCATCCAGAATCTGTCCCGGTGCTGCGTCTCCGTCTTTTGGCCTTTGGGCCTTGTATCGTGGTCGAGCCAATTAGGGC
>JACEFO010002800.1:0-39972 GCA_015342445.1 Digitaria exilis
ACGTGATCATGTATGCGAGAGGACCGAGTTTGCCGAGAGTGTCTTTGCTCTAGCTCTCGGCGAAGTTTGCGTCGTCGAGTGTGCAAACTTTGCCGAGAGCCCACACCTTAAGGGCTCACGGCAAACGTAATTGTTGCCGACGGTTTTCTCTTTGCCGAGAGTGTAGGGGCAAGGCTCACCGGCAAACGTCTTTTTTGCCGAGGTGCCCGACCGTTTGGCCTCACCGGCAAAGAGGGTTGCTCTCTGCATATTAGGATTCCAGTGTGCGATTAGGCAGGATCTCCTTTGATCTTCCGCCAAAAGTAAATAGAGAGATTGTTTTAAAAGCAAGTTTCCGTTGGACTATCCGGGCTAACAAGTAACAAGAGACCGACAAGTCATTATTTTTGTATTGGTGAACAAACAAGATCCATATATGTTTGAACAAGAAAGGAAGCAAAGTTTAATTATACGAAAAGCAGGTTCCGCTAAAAGTTTCAGAAAAACAAATTACAGGTGGGCCACAAGCTAGCTCGCCCACGCCACACGCCAAGCACACGCTGTTCCCGTGCTTTCGATCGACCGCTCGCGCCGCCCGCGGTAGTCACGCGCGCCGCCTTCATTCACTTCGCTGCCGACGGCAATTCATCGCCGCCGCGCCGCCGGCTCGACGGACGTCGATGAGCACACCAATTCGCAGCTCCAAGCAATGTCCAGTACTCCAGCTACTGACATGGGTGGTATTTATCTTATCTAAAGAACATTCGTTAATGTCAGTGGTTTTGTTGCTTCTCGTCAGTCATCTCAGCTTTTTGAGCGAACGCATCTGCCCTTTGTATAGTCAGTCAACATCAGAAACTTCGCAGGCAATTGCGCAGCATAAAATGCATGCCTTAGCGGCTAAGCTCCTTGGCTGCTAAGCACCTGGCAGGTGAAGGCAACCAAATCATTCCCGGCGTACTGGATGCTCTCGCTTCTTTATCCCCTTTTGTTCCTGAGATTCCGGCCTGTGTACATGATGCTTGGACACTAGCTTGGTACGAACTACGGATCGCAATATTCTTATTACTGGCAACATTCATGAACAAATCTAAACTAAGCATCCTCTCATTAAAAACTAAACACTTTTTTGTTTATGAATTAACAAACTGTAAACGTTTGTTCGATTGTCGAAGAAAAAAAGAGCTCACAGTCATGACAGCGACAGGTATCGCTGAAGGACCGAAAAAAAAGACGCTCCCAACTCCAGTACGTTACAGAACTTACAGGTGCACCTTAGTAAATCTAGTATAGCTACTGCAGTTCACGCTGCAGAGAGAAGGCTAGTCTACGCAGGCCGGCCGGAATCCCGTCGACCCGGCGGCCCATAGGAATCTCATTTGGATTGGCAGCCAAAATCCGTCAGCTTGCGCGTTCGCCGGAGATCGATCGATCAGCTCGCGGGGTCAGGAGCCAGTCGTCGTGCACGGCGGCGGGCGTCATCCGGAAGGCGCGGTCCCAGGCGTAGCGGAAAGCGCACGGCGGAGGCGGCCTCGATCCGCCGCCCGTCGCCGATGAGGTAGTCGCGGCCGTCGCGGGCGGAACAGGCGCGGGTCGACGGCGACGGAGCTCGAGAAGCCCTCGGAGCGGAGGTACACGCCGCGGACGGCGCACCCGCAGCCGTTGCGCACCGTCACCTCGAACACAGGGTCGTACCCGGCCTTCTCCCCCGTGTTCGCCTGCTCCACCGTCACGCTCGACGCCGTGCACTTGGGGCCCCTCGCCGCCGGCCGCGCCCCTGCACCGTACGATTGAACACAAAGGATAAACAGAAATGAGTTTTTTTTTCCTTTTTTTCAACTTGCTGAATACATTTCTTCACAAGCAATCGAGAGGAGGAGAAGAGGTTTTGTACCTTGCCACATGGACGACGAGGATGAGAAGAATGGCAGGGACAAGGAGCGAGAGCTTCATGGACGGTGCCATGGTGGTGTGCTTTGTGTTCAGCTGGGTTCTTGTCTTGTTGATCTTTTTTGTTCTTGTGGCATGGAACGGTGTTTGAGATGCCACCGTTCTCTACTATAGAAGGGGAGGGGTGTAAAGTGAGGTGTGCCAAGTCTGAAACCTTGCCACTGCTCGTACTCTGCTTTTCTGGTCCACAGATTAGCATGGAGAGTTCCAGGACATGTCGACGGTTGGTAAGTGCAGAGCCTTTTGAAACTTATCACTTCTACTTGCTTTTTTTTTCATCACTTCCCTTCATTCTGAAAATGTGAAGAAAAAAAGGCCCAAGTGAAGTGATAGAGCAAGACATTGGTGCGGGTTTGGATATTCTGATGGTACCGGCGCCAAACGTTAGTCGCGGGTAAAGGGGTAGCTTTTGCAACAATGCTTGTTAGATTGGTGTGTACAGAGCCTTGTATTTTTATCTATCTGCTTTTGCAGGATTGGTAACTCAAAGATTGCAAGCACCATCTACTTGGCACATGGAAATGAACCTGCAGTGCCGTAAGCCCATTACACACATGAATGACACATAATTGCAAAGAGGTGTGACTCCTTTTTTTATGTTGAACCCACAACACAGAGAAACGCCTACTACAAGTTTCACATCTTCTTAGCAAGGGTGTAAAGACCACAAAATGTTTTTCCAGTGCACAATTAACATGGATCCATGCCTCTAAACATATAGCCAAATGAAGGTAGGACAACTTCTTATTTTTCATGTAACAGGAGGGGTCCTTTGATTAATGTGAGAAAGCAGAGACTTCTTATTTTTCATGAAACAGGCCAGACGTTCAAGTCAATTAGTCAATGGGATTTTTACAGGGCACTGTCCTAGGCGGAGACTTGCAGCTTGAAGTCGTCTAGGAAATTTCCATGTAGCCCCCTGCCCATGTGATTTGTGAAGCTGGTGTGGCTGGGTGTCAAGGCCGCTGTGTCTTCCCAAAGGAAACAAAAATCCGAGGCCGCCATGAACTTCAATGACATTTGTACACTTGTCACTTGTGAGCCGTTGCGTCTGTGTCAGGACACTGCATGTATCCGCTACGCAAGTCAACTGACGAGTCTTGAGTGTATCTGTGTTTAATTTGGATGTATCCAACGCCCACCGGCCAAGCTCGCCGCGGAGTCTTTGCCGAGTCTACCAGAAGGGACAAAATAAACTCTGATGACTGACGAGTCTGGAGCTGGACATGGTTCGTCCAATTGATCGCCTGATGAGATAAACACTGACGAGTCGCTATTGGCCTAGACTAGATGGGATTAATGTCTGATGCTGGCAGATATGCTGCCAATGAAGCTACATCAGTAACAAGGATAACCATATTCTGTTATATATTAGAAAACGTACTCGTTGTTAGGGGCGAAGGTCAAATATGAAAAGGGAGTTGGATTTTTGGGACTAGTTTGCCAACTATCGTCCACCAACTATCAATTCCAAGGCTTAATTTCATGCTCGAACTATAAAAATGGTCATTTTAATCTCCCAACTTTCATAATAGGGTCGAATTCGTCCTTTTCGCTCCACATGGGCACCAAGTGGCCTTCCCTTTCTACCCTTTCTCTTATTTTTTATGGGGATCTTTTTAGCCTGATATATTTCATCCGAGATATTGAGATCCCCTTGATCTTAAACAAATTGATGTTTTAACACAAATGGGCCCTATGAGGGATGTTTTGTTTATTCTAAGAAACTCAATAGAGTATTTTGCTTTGATTGCAAATTATTCACGATAGGGCATAGAAACATCAGTTGGCAAATGATGGGGTATACTGACTGGACACATCTTGGTAGTATACTTAAAGAGAGACGAGTGCAGATCACAGTTTAAATATGACCGGCCATTTAGTATGAGTTGTGTGGTAGATTACCAAAGGATGAAGCAATTCATAAAACTGCCAAAATCTCCTTGTGAAAATCATTGTGCTATTCTTGCAAGAGAAAGGTAGTAAGGGAACTTCAAAACCACTAGCTGACCACGTGGAGCAAGAGGGACGAATTTGACCCTATTGTGAAAGTTTGGAGACTAAAATGACCGTTTTTGTAGTTAGATGACAAAATTGAGCCTTGGTTGATAGTTGGGGACGAAATTGGCTATTCCACCATGTAATAAAGAGCCTGAATTTTTTTATTTATGTGGTTTTGTAGGACTTGTTACTCCATGGTTCTTGCAACAGTGGCTGCTATCATTTTTTTAACCATGATATTCAAGTCTCCGTTGGATAGATATACCACCGTTTTATAGGTCGTTTACAACCTCACGTAAAGGTGAGTATCGAGAGAGATATATGTCTTCCTCAAACATTACATCATAGATTGCACAAGCATAACTTAAAACAAAAACATGAAGTAAATATTCAAGTTATTACATCACAATCATGCAAAAACAAAGTAACATTTTATAAAACTACTCAGTTCGTTAGAATATGATCTCATTAGAATATGATCATGACCAGTGTTACCCAAAACGGCGATGAGAACTCGGTACATATAGCAAGAATATTTTCTTTTGTATTCCAATTTTAACAGCATGCAAAGACTCTGAATTTCAATATTATATTGGCAACAGAATATTGTCGAAGTCAGGTAACCCAAAATATTAGAATAATCTCAGCAGGATAATATGCGTGATTGACGCCGAAGGACACAGCTCTCACAGCCAAACAGACCTCCAAAATGGATCCTCGGTTAAACAACTTATATTATAATACAGCTTCAATCAGGAACAACCAACGATACTAGCAGGCTGTCAATCTCACCGCAATATCCAATAATAACTCAGGGCAGTAATTCCCCAACTAGCAGCAACGACCAATGAATGATTGAAAAGTCTCACGACAATATTAGTTTAATCTAGATGAACAAAAGAATTCCACAATCTCCCACCAGCAGTAACAAAGATAGATGAATGGTTAGGGATCGGTTTACAAAGTTGCAACCCAAACACTACATATGTCTTCCACCCACGGCTTCGAAGAACCATGATCAGAAGATGGGAAATTCTGTAGAATTCCAGACCTTCCAGAGCACACCCAAGCGGAAGCTTGATCGCACACTAAAACAAATCTACGCATGCTCCGACGATAATTCTCTCCACGAGATGATGGGAGTCGCTGCCTAGGGTTTTGTCTTCCCTTTTGAAACTCATCACTTGTACTTGCTTTCTTTTTATCACTTCCCTTCACGCTGAAAATGTGAAGGAAAAAAGGGCAAATGATAGAGCAAGTACATTGGTGCGGGCTTCGATCTTCTGATGTAGTATCTCATCTGGGTACAACTGTAGTATCTGCTCGTGTACAACGCACACCCCACAGACACGCACACCTCACACACACCACCCGGTACACGATCAAACCTACAACTACACACAGATAATACTCGCGGTCCTTGTTGAGATAACCGGAACCCTTCAGAGCTCTATAGGCGACGGGCGAGTCACAGTCCCTTTATGGCTCCACGCGTGAGGGGCTGCACATACAACTTTTATTGGGGATAAACCCTGGTGAGAAACGAGAGCCGAGCCTAGGGCTCGAACTCACGCCGGCAAGGAGCGAGAGACGCACTCCTGCCACTCGCGCTACGCGCGGTTCTCAAACGTTAGTGGTGGATAAAAAGGGGTAGCTTGCTTTTGCAACATTCTTTGTTAGATTGGTGTGTAAAGAGCATTGTATTTCTATCTATCTGCTTTTGCAGGATTGGATACCCAAAATTGCAAGCACCATATATTTGGTGTTAGCAAATAATGTGAAAATAAGATCGAACACGAGACACGATTTTAACGTGGAAAACCCTTACAGGGAAAAACCACGGGCGCCAGCCAGCAAGAACTTCACTATGTGGAGGAGTCAGGTTACAACGCCGTCATGGCGGCTTACAAGAATAAAATAGAACACTAGGTATTCACCCCTAGTAGCGACCTGGGCCAAATGGGCCTTTAACATGTGATGAAATTGGATCACAACTCAACAAACTCCACCTTGAGATAAATTTCATTTTGTAGCATAATCAACATCTTCATCCTAAAATAACAAAGAAATACTTCTGGCACCAAATAGCCTCTTGGGCTAATCCATCAAACCAACTAAGCTTGAGTATAGCTCAAACTTAGCAACAGGGACTGGCTTTGTCAACATATCAGCAGGATTATCATGAGTGCTAATCTTGCGTACCTTTAACTTGCCCTTCTCAATCTTATCACGGACAAAGTTATACTTGATGTCAATGTGCTTAGTCCTCTCATGAAACATCTGATCTTTAGTTAGAAATATTGCACTTTGACTATCAGAAAACAGGTTAACACAAGAATTAACTCCACAAAGCTCAGCAAATAAACCCTTCAGCCAAATCAACTCTTTGCATGCTTCACAAATAGCCATGTACTCAGCCTCAGTAGTAGACAAAGCAACAACAGACTGCAAAGTAGCCTTGCAACTCATAGCACAATTGCCAACAGTAAAGACATAACCTATGAGTGATCTGCGTTTGTCCAGATCACTAGCATAATCTGAATCAACATATCCAACGAGCCCCTTATCTGTCCTTCCAAACTTCAGACAAACATCTGACGTGCCTCTGAGGTACCTGAAAATCCACTGAACAACCTTCCAGTGTTCTTTACCAGGATTAGCCATGTATCTACTAACCAAACTCATAGCATATGATAAATCTGGGCGAGAGCAAACCATAGCATACATCAGAGAACCAACAACACTAGAATACGGATCTCTTAACATGTATTCAATATCTTCAGCTGAACTAGCAAACTGCTTAGCTGACAGCTTAAAATGCGGTGGAATAGGAGTACTAACCTGCTTAGCATCATGCATGTTGATACGCTGAAGAACCTTCTCAATCTAACTATGCTAGAAATAACAAACTAGAAGAACGGTCTCTAGTAATTTCTATACCTAGAATTTTCTTAGCAGCACCAAAGTCCTTCATATCAAACTCACTGCTCAACAATTTCTTCAACACAGTGATCTCTCTGCCGCTCTTGGCAGCAATCAGCATGTCATCAACATATAACAGCAAGTATATAGGTGATCCATTAACAGTCTTCATGTAAACACAGCTATCATATTGAGACCTTTTAAAGCCATGTGACAACATAAATGAATCAAACATTTTATACCACTGACGGGGAGATTGCTTCAAACCATACAAGGACCTTTTCAACTTGCACACATAATTCTCCTTGCCTGGTACTATGAACCTCAGGTTGGTCCATGTATATCTCCTCCTCAAGCTCACCGTGCAAAAATGCAGTCTTCACATCTAACTGCTCAAGCTCAAGATCATGTGATGCAACAATATTAAGGAAAGTGTGAATAGAGCTATGCTTCACAACGGGAGAGAATACCTCATTATAATCAAAACCAGAAATTGACGGTACCCTTTTGCTACTAACCTTGACTTGAATCTAGGAGGCTCACTAGGAGATAAACCCTTTTTTTCTTGTAAAGCCATTTGCAACGGACAGCCTTCTTCCCCTTTGGCAATGGAACAACCTCCCAAGTACAATTCTTCTTGAGAGATTGCATCTCCTCCTGCATAGCTGAAATCCACTTCTCACGGTCACCACAATCAATAGCTTCTCTATATGTTGCTGGCTCATCCTGTTCAGCACAACTCAAAGCATAATAAGTCATATTATAATCTTCAATAAGACGGGGTTTAGGTCCACAACCCCTCTTTTGCCTGCGATGAGCAATAGGAACATCCTCCTCTAGCTGCAAAACAGGAGGCGATTGCTGAATACCATCAATATGAGTTTCATCATCAACAACATCAGCCATGGTCTCCACCTGCACATATTCCTCATCAATAACATGCTCCACCTACACACTAACATGCTGCAATTCTCTTGCTGAATTTTCTGGAACATGATCTGAGGACAATTTATCAGTAAACACATAGTTTTATTGAAAACAATACTTCTGCTCATGAAAATCTTTCCTGTTTCAGGATTCCACAATTTATATCCTTTAACTCTCGAACCATAACCACGAAACAGATATTTAATAGCTCTAGGATCTAATTTACCATTGTCAACATGAGCATAAGCAGTGCAACCAAAAACTTTCAACTGTGAATAATCTGCAAGTGTACCAGACCATACCTCAATGGGTGTTTTCTTATTGAGTGGAATAGAAGGCAACATGTTTATCAAGTAACAAGCAGTGTTCGTAGCCTCTGCCCAAAAACGCTTATTCATCTTGGCGTTGGACAGCATACAATGGGCCTTCGATATGATGGTTCTGTTCATGCACTCAGCCACACCATTCTGCTGAGGTGTGTCCGGGATGGTATGATGCCTAATAATGCCTTCTTGCCTGCAATAATCATCAAAAACATCCAAGCAGAACTCTCCACCATTATCAGTACGAAGCACTTTTACCTTTTTTCAGTTTGCCTTTCTATCATGGTCTTCCACTCTTTAAATGCAGCAAAGGTATCATCTTTATTCTTCATAAAGTAAGGCCATACTCTTCTAGAGTAGTCATCAATAATGGTAAGCATGTAACAAGCACCACCAAGAGAAGGCTTACGGGCAGGACCCCAAACATCAGCATGTACATAATCAAGAGTACCTTTGGTGGTGTGAACAGGGTATTGAATTTTACCCTCTTATGCTTCCCAAAAACACAATGCTGGCAGAATTTCCTGCCACTCAGAGTACAATCAGGGAGGAGATCTCTGTTCATCAATTCTGCCATGCCAAGTTCACTCATGTGTCCAAGACGCATATGCCAAAGATTAGTCTCTACATTAGTGTCAGCAACAGCGGCGGAAACAGAACCACATGCAAAGTTTTACATCTAAAGATATATAAATTTGTAGAATTGTTATCACCAATAAGACAAACAAGAGAACCTTTTGATACCTTTAAAACTCCATCACAACTGGAGTATTTGAAACCTCTTTCATCAAGTGTACTGACCGAAATAAGATTTCTGGTCATAGTTGGTATGAACCTCACATTCTCAAGAGTGCGAATCATCCCATCATGAGCCTTAATCTGAACAGAGCCAATGCCCACAATCTGACATGGATTATCATCACCCATACGCACAACATCTCCCTTCTGCACAGGTTTATAAGAACTAAGCAATCTCTGTTAGCGCAGATATGAAGTGAACATGCAGAATCCTGAATCCCTTCATCACGACCAGAAACACAAGCAGCAATAGCCAGACAATCTCCAGAATCAGAACCCTCACCAGCGGAGACAACCGATGCCTTACCATCAGGATTATTCATCCTCTTCTCCTTATTCTAAAGTTTAATGCAATTCTCAATAAAATCTTCTTCTTGCAATACTTACAGAACTTTTTGGTGGTGGGTTGTTTGGACTTCGAACGGCCTCTACTCTTATCACGCATGTTGCCATCACTGGAGTATCTCTGCTCAGGTTTGCCTCTAACATGGAGTGCATCGCCCTTGGAGGACGGCGACCCATCATTGTGCACCATGCCTTCCATCTTCTCCCTGAATTGGAGTGCCTCTTAAACATCCACTAGGGTTAGTTCATCACGGCTCAAAAGTATGGTGTCACAAAAATTTGCATATGAATTTGGAAAGAACATAACAGTAAGAGGTCTAAATCTTCATCCTCATACTTAACCTCCATCGACACTAGGTCAGCAACAATCTCCTTGAAAACAGAAATGTGGTTCAATACTGAACCACCCTCCTGCATATTGAGCGTGAACAACTTCATCTTCAGATGCATCTTACTGGTTAGATCTTTGGACATACAGATCGATTCCAGTTTGAGCCAAAGTTCTACAGCACTCTTTTCCTGCTGACACTCTTGCAAAATATCATTAGAAAGATGAAGCTGAATTAGGGACAGAGCCTTATGGTCCTTGCGCTTCTCCTCGTCGGACCACACCTCCTTCTTCTTCTTGCCGAAGCTATCCATCTTCTCATCCAGATCATTAGATTGCACTAGAACAGCCCTCATCTTGACTTGCCACAACCCGAACTTCGTGCTATAATCCAACAACGGTAGATCATACTTCATCGAAGCCATTGCAAAGAAATAAGTCTAGGTACGTTATTGTGTAATCCTAGCAAAACCTGCAGCCTGTTCTTGTATGTTCAGCAATGAACGGAAGAACTCATGGTAGTCTTGCCGTGTGCACGTAGCAGAAATCTCCCTGAGACTTGATCTCCCGCACAGAAACAGAACAGATGTGCGTGCGCAGGCGTGCAGCGGAACAGGATCAGTGGCTGGTGACGGCAGCTTTTGTAGATCGAACTCTCATCCGCATCGGAATTGGCGATAGCAGTAAACGGCAGACAACTGCCAGGGCTGCCTTTTTTTAGACAATGGAAATCAATATTTCCCGCCTCTGCGGTTCCACACAGCGTTTGAAGTTTAAGCTTAATATATTTCTTCAGCTCTCTGGCTGAGATCAAAGGAATAAAAATCAAGAACAAAGTCTATTATTGAATTTCCATCCGCCCCTTGCGAAGACCTCCATGGCAATGATCTCCATAGCAAGGCTCGCCGAATGGAGCTTTTCCTTTGTCCCATTACACTGCAACAAAGCCCAAAATCGGAGCCAGTATGTCCCCTGAAAACATTATCAAAAATTACATCATTCCGACAACGCCATATAGCCTAACATAAGGCTGCCACCCCCACTAAAATATCTTTCCTCTCATCTAGATTTATTCCCGCTAGGGCTGCCACAAAAACTCAGCGAGGATTCGAGTACCTACTGCCCGACCAGGAGCGCGCGGAGCATATCAAACTTCCACAAGTGATGACGGTGGACGGAGACGGCGCCAAGGAGGACTGCTCCAACTAGGGAACGGAGCAGCAGCGACAGTGACCAGATCAGTGGCGGCGCATAGAACGGACTAGAACCCTAATTTTTTTCAATCGATCTCGTAGCTGGCTCTTGATACCACTTGTTAGCAAATAATACGAAAATAAGATCGAACACGAGACACGATTTTAACGTGGAAAACCCTTGCGGGAAAACCCACGGGCGCCAACCAGCAAGAACATCACTATGTGGAGAAGTCAGGTTACAACGCCGTCACGGCGGCTTACAAGAATAAAATAGAACACTAGGTAGACACCCCCAGTAGCGACCTAGGCCAAATGGGCCTTTAACTTGTGATGAAATTGAATAACAACTCAATATTTGGCACATAAAAATGAGCCTGCATTGCCATTACACACATGAATGACGGGGTTTGATTGCAAAGTGGGTGTGACTCCTTTTTCGATGTTGAACCCACAACCCAGAGAAACGCCTACTACAAACCATGGCCAATGTGAAAGCAGATGTCCTAGGCGGAGACTTATTATTTTTCATGAACCAGACCAGAAATTCTAGTCAATTATAGTCAATGGGATTTATATGCCATGGCAGTGTCCTAGGCGGAGACTTGCAGCTTGGAGTCGTCTTGGAATTTTCCATGTAGCCACCTGCCCATGTGATTTGTGAAGCTGTGTGGCTGGCTGTAAAGGCCACTGCTGTCTCTTCCCACAGCTAACAAAAATCCGAGGCCGACATGAACGTCATTGTACACTTGTCGCTTGTGAGCCGTTGCGTCTGTGTCAGCACACTGCATGTATCATCTACGCAAGTCAACTGAAGAGTCTTGAGTCTATCTGTGTTTGGATGTATCCAACGCCACCTGCTGCCAATGAAACTATGACATCAGTAACGAGGATAACCACATTCTGTTATATATTAGAAAATCTACTCGTTGTTAGGGGCGAAGGTCACATATGAAAAGGAGTTAGATTTTTCGGGACTAGCTTTGCTCGCTATTTTTGTGTAATAAAGAGCCTGTATTTTATTTATGTGGTCTCGTAGGACTTGTTACTCGAAGTTGCAAGGTTGGCACAGTCACTCCAAATATCTAAGCTCAAACGGCTGCTATCATATTTCAAGTATCCGTTGGGTAGATAGACCACCGTTTTACATGTCACTCACAACCTCACAAGAAGCTGAGTATCTAAATATATATATTTTATCCTCAAACTTTACATCACAGATTGCACAAGCATAACTTAAACAATAACTTGAAGCAAATATTTAAGTTATTACATCACAATCGTGCAAAACAGCTGAACATTTTATAAAACAACTCGGTTCATTGTAATATGATCATGAGTGGAGCCATTACATGACATTCCCCCACAACGACATAGATTGGCTGACATAGGCATTTACCGACCAACTGCACTTAGATGACTAACGGGTTGATCGGCTAACCACAACATAACACTTACTAATTAGGAAAACCATACAACTACTACACAAAAGAACTCAGTGGCCTACAAAATGAGTTCGGACACACATGAGAAAATCTAATCGTTTGTGGCAGAACCGACTAGTTTAAAACCAGCTCAAGTATGCCTCATCATCAATCTAATGACAATTATAACATACACACCTGAAATGGGTTAACCCCAGAAATCAGGTTGGTGTCCCAGGAGAAGGCCGAATCATCCACTTACAACGGTCATCTCAGCCATAAATTCAGGATCGCAATTAAGAGGCGTCTCAACAGTCATATTTTTATATAAATAATTTATAGCAATGTGAGTTATTACAAACCTGGAGTTTCAAACTTAATGTGCAAATCAAACAGACAAGAAAGCATTTGAAAACAAAACCAATATGAGTATCAAGTCATGGTGAAAATAATACAATAACACAGTACTTTTCACAAGAATGCACCTGACTCCAGGACACATTCTTGCCCTTCAAAATGAGTCTTCACTCTCAATTGAGTTGGAAGGTACGAACAAGACTTACCCGTCAACAAAACATAAACAACCAAAAGGAGTTTGGAGGACTTTATGTGGACTTTATGTTTTAACCATTTGCAGAAAAGGCTTACAAAGCTAGACTCTTATAGGAATGTTTCATTTCATGTTTTACTGGACTATTAATACTAGATTTTAAACAAAACATTTTTTTCGAAGTTCACCAAGAATTTTATACAACATGACTCTTTATAAACAACATTTCTTTCATCTAGATACTATTATGAAATAATACAGGTCAAGCAGTATTCATAACTGAGAAGTGCGATGATCCGGACCAATTTACATCCTGCAGGAGATACCTAGTCACACAACATGTGTGCATCCCATTGGGTGGCACGTTGCAATCATTCAAGGGGATCATGAAGAAGCCTTAACTGTCCTTGTCCTTTCTCTAGCCGGGGTTCACATCCCTGCATGAAGCCCCACGTCTGGCCTAACAACCATACAAGTTTTAGACTATGTCCCTGTCACTTCCCCACTTGGAGCGGGGAAAGTTGTAGTTCAAACACAAAGTAACTCAAGTTAGATAGGTTTACTAGCCCAATTCTCCAGCATGTGACTAGTATCACTACTATAAATACGATTTTAGGGGACACTGCCTTTTTTTCGGAGGCGGATAGTCCCATCAACCGCCACTGTCAATGGCCAAGGGCCGCACCGCGGCTGGCGGCAGGCAAACTGCTTCTGTTAATACATTAACAGAAGCTGTTGCCGTTACGTGACTGCCTCCGTTAATGGTGCATTAACTCAAGCGGTCAGTTACGATGTCCGCTTCAGTTAATGTATTAACCGAAGCCGTGGGCCTAAGGTGACCGCTTCTGTTAACTGACCATTAATGGAGGCAGTTATGTAACAAAGACCGCCTCTATTAATGGTTCCTATATATACAACAAGCCCCCCTCCTCTCTTCCCCACGTCCCCTTCTCCATTTTTTTTGTGTTTTGATCTCAAAACACAAAAGGTGGCTATATTAGAACAGGGAAGGTTTTGCCCTTGGATTGGGTGAAGAGAAACATCACCTAAGGTTGATTTCTTCCTCTCTAACTCTCATCTCACTCTCTTTTTTAATTGAGCTCTAGAGCTAGATCTAGATCTAGATCCAAATGGAGGAGAGAGAAAATAGATCTAGCCACTCTCAAACTCTCAACTTATATTTTTTAATATAATTTTAGGTCACGGTCATGGAAAGTAGAGAATTGGAAGCGATTTGACTTTTCTAAAAAACGTGAGAAAATTTAATGCCACTGCAAAAAGGCATCGTCAGAGTCAGAAATTGATGATTTTCGAAGGCGGTTGTTTTAAATGTTCGTATTCGTAAATGATTTTTCGAAGGTAGATAGATGGAAATGCCTCCAAAATAAAAATATTCACCTTCGTTAATGTCTGGCAGTAACGGAGGCCGACAAAAGGCCAAATCTGAGTGTCATCTAAAATCTTTTTTTCGTAGTTAGTTGATGAAGACAACAGCATGCGTTCCAAAATTTGGAGACAATGATGATCTAGTTTGTAACTCTTTGGGCATGGCTCTTGTTCATTAGCTTGACCAAGCGCAAATCAAGATCGAGATTTACAAAATTTATTGTAAACATTATTGGAAATACAAGCAATTGTAAGTTTAAATTCCGAACTAGATTAAACATGACGATAAACAATCTTAGCATGCATTTTCCTAGCAAACAAGGAATTACAAACAATGTAACAATAATCTCATAAAACATAATTAAAACACAGTATACATACTGAGGAATAGCCATAGGGAAGACGAACGACACAATTGGAATGACGACGGTTCTGCGGATGGAGCGCAGCAGACAACATTGCAGACGACGATACGCCGCAACACCAGACTTGGATGGAGGACGAGCCGTGGTGAAGACGTGTTGAGCAGTCATGCGTAACGCTTCCCAAAAACCTTATTCGCCCTCTCCCAGTGCAGAATCTTGAAGACAACTTGTTCCGGAGACCTACTCTCCCGTTCGCAGGTGCACGTCGACACTCGGGATGGAGTAGACTACGATGGCAACGCAGCGATGAGAAGTAGAAAACCCTAACTCGTATAGACCTTCCAAGGGACTCCCAAACCTAGGGGATTTCCCGTATAGGGTCTATGGTACACATCTTCCATGAGGGAGGTGGTCTCTATTTATTGGGAGGAAAACCCCCACGTCCTCATCCATTGGTAATATGGGACTAATAGATGGCGTACCCCTCAAGTCCTATTGGGCTTTTGAGATTTACTTAGGATTATTCATATGGGCCAAGCCCAATAATCTAACAATCCCCCACCAGATCTCAAATTCGCATATAGAGATTTTGCTTATTTCTCACTACTGTTTATATATCAGTGTTTCAGCAAGGAATGTTAAGTTGAACTCTTTCCTAGAGCTTCAAGCTACACTCATCCACAACTTGAACAATGGACTACGCCTTGAATTGCAAGTTTTGTGCGGACAAGTTTCACTCAAAGACCAAACCAGTTCTTGGCTACTAGTAGCCTACCCCACGGGTGGAGCATATATGTCATACTCACTTGGTCTCTTCTTGATCTTACTAGAGATCACCCATATCTTATAGATTGCGACGTTTTACAATCGGGCTCATATAGGTGTGTTCTTTCAAGAATGTTATATAGGATAACGTCTTTGCTTAATCAAGCCAATAGAAACACATTAAAGAATATCGCTAACCTGCCTTACAACATTTGAGAGTATAACATCTTCACTCAGGGAGGGTATAGTAACTACTCTCCTTAGTCAACCAGCAACTTGTTTTTCCCAGGTCCTAATTCACGGGATCTCCGATCACATAGGTTGGGTTACTACTATGACAACTTACACGGGTCTCATACCCATCTCCCTCGATGCACTGTCTATCACAGTTCGTGATAATCCTTTTGTAAAAGGATCTACCAGATTTTTGTCAGTTTGAATATAAGTCACACTTATTACTCTGGAGTTTCTCAACTTCCTAACAAACTTCAATCGTCTCTTGACATGTCTTGATGATTTTGCATTGTCCTCAGTAGGGTTCACTTTGACTATCACCGTTTGATTATCACGGTTCATAAGGATAGCCGGCACTGGTTTCTCAACCACAGGCAAGTCCATAGAGAGCTCACGCAACCACTCAGCCTCAACAGTAGCTATGTCTAAAGCGGTTAGTTCCGCTTCCATGGTTGACCTCCTCAAAATGGTCTGCTTGCATGACCACCATGATATAGCACCACCTCCAAGGGTAAACACATACCCACTCTTGGCATAAAGCTCATCAGCATCAGAAATCTAGTTCGAGTCACTATACCCCTCCAGCATAGCAGGGTGCCCAGAATAGTGAATCCCATAACTTATAGTACCTACTCGATAGCGCATAACCCTTTCAAGTGCATGCCAATGATCTGAACCTGGGTTTGACATGAACCTGCTCAATTTGCTCATAGCAAAAGCTATGTTGGGTCTCGTTGCGCTAGCTAAGTACATGAGTGAACCAATAATCTGTGAATATCTCAGTTGGTCTTTGGCTATCTTCTTGTTCTTTCGGAGCATCACACTGGGATCATAAGGTGTTGGGGAAGCCAAACCGGTTCAAGACCTTCTCTACATATGAGATTGTGAGAGAGTAATCCCATTCTCCCCCTTAATTATCTTAATGTTAAGTATAACATTAGCCTCTCCCAGATCGTTCATATCAAAACTCTTTGACAGAAAAGACTTGACCTCATTGATCATATCAATATTTGTGCCAAAAATCATTATGTCGTCCACATACAAGCACAATATAACTTCTCCATCTTCACCATAGCGATAGTACACACATCTATCAGCCTCATTTATGACAAAGCCCGTAGAAGTT
This sequence comes from Digitaria exilis, assembly GCA_015342445.1. Lineage (NCBI taxonomy): Eukaryota > Viridiplantae > Streptophyta > Magnoliopsida > Poales > Poaceae > Digitaria > Digitaria exilis. The sequence goes on from JACEFO010002800.1 coordinate 16,617, forward strand.
AGTGTTCTGTCAAACTTCTCGTGCCATTGATTAGGTGCTTGTTTCAGGCCATAGAAAGACTCGACTAGCTTACACACCTTGTTCTCTTGACCCTTCACCACAAACCCATCAGGCTGATCCATATAAATTTATTCATCCAACCCTCCACTCAGGAAAGTTGTCTTTACATCCATCTAGTGGATGATATGACCATATGAGGCAGCCAAGGATAGTAGTGCTCGAATTGTGGTTAGTCTAGCGACAGGTGAATAAGTATCAAAGAAATCTTCGTCTTCCTTTTGTGTGTAACCTTTGGCCACAAACCATGCCTTATACTCATCAATAGTACCATTTGGCCTAAGCTTCTTCTTGAACACCGATTTACAACCCACTGGTTTACACCTGTAGGGTCGTTCAGTGAGCTCCATGTTTTCAAAGTGTTAAATCGCTCCTACTCACTGGGGTACTGATTAGGTGATTAATCGTAACTAGGCAATGATTAATCGTGATTAAATCTGAGGTAGTCGACCAATCAATCTAGAGCATTTTATAGCCTAGTCAGTCACCTATAGAAGGGAAAAACACAAAGATGAGGAGTTGAGCATACACTTTGTTTGAGGCCAACATGTAATTTTCTTTTCTAGGTTTCTTTGTCTTGAATTGAGAACATATGACTTTCAAAGGCACGAAAGAGCTAGAGGCGTAGTAGAGGCAGTGGGCAAGAGAATTTTTACTCTCCTGCTTGAGCAACTGGCGGCTGTGAATCGGGTAATCGGCTAGGTAAAAGGTGTGGCTGGGCTAAGTGCCTAGGTGGGCCGAACTACTCAAACCCTACCCCAAATGAAAGGTTCAGACCTAGTCATTTAACTAGAGTATCTTGACTAGTCATGATTAATCACTGATTTGTTTCCTAATCGCTTGACTAGCCAATAAAATCGAATCGATTTACCTGACTGATGTCCAGAAAACAATTTGTCGATTAATCATTGACTAATCGTGATTAATCGAGCGATATGAAAACACTACTCTGGACAGCTTCTTTCCAATCATCAGCATCTGGAGATGCATATGCCTCAACAATAGAGTGGGAGTATTATCCATAAGGTACACAGTGAAATCATCACCATATGATTTAGCAACCCTCTGTCTTTTGCTCCTTCTAGGTGCTTCACTGTCATCCTTCCCTAGGATATTCTCGTTCTCAATAGGTTGTTTAAAAAACTCAAAAGGTGCAACTGGTATAGGAGTTATCTCGGTAGAAAATCTAGAAATACTATGCTCATCTTTCGTAGGAAATATATTCTCAAAAAATGTTGCATCACGAGATTCCATAATAGTATCAACATTCATATCAGGTACCTCAGATTTAACAACTAAAAACCTATAAGCAATGCTCCTCTAAGCATATCCTAGAAAGATACAATATACTATCTTAGGTCCCAACTTACGCTTCTTAGGAATAGGCACATTTACTTTTTCCAAACATCCCCATGTGCGCAAATAAGAAAGTGATCGTTTTCTTCCATTCCATAACTCATATGGAGTTTGATCTTTATTCTTGTTAGGAATTCGATTCAGGACATGACACGAAGTCAATACAGCCTTCCCCCACTGATAAGGACATTACTTCTATGGATATACATGAGGCTTCACCACTGGGACATCCAAACCATTGAAGATCCAATTACAAGAGCTCGCGCGAGACAATTAAATTTAGAGATGAGCTCGCTCCTAAATGTTCCTATTAATAGTTTTGAGAATGATTTACTACCTATTGTTTATAATGTGATTAGGAACCAAGGAGAAGATCAAACAAACACATGGAGGATGGCTTGGAGGCGTGGAGGTCCAGTGAGGGTCGGCCAAGCTACATGGAGGCCCATTACAACTCGAGTTCGAGTCCACCTCGGAGTCCAGGAGCTGCCTTCGGTAAAACGGACGCCCATGCCACATATGGACTCCAATTTCAACGATCCAATGGCATTGGTTTGAGGTCCAGATTCGTCCTAAGTCATCGAGAATCATCCAAACAAGGTGGCATCCAGAATCTGTCCCGGTGCTGCGTCTCCGTCTTTTGGCCTTTGGGCCTTGTATCGTGGTCGAGCCAATTAGGGGGCACAACCAGGGGTCAACCATGACTCCAGACTCTATTTTACAGTAGCCTCCGCCAACATTAGGGTTTGGGTTTTGCTTTAGATTAATCTGTCTTTGAACAGTCACCGTCTTCGGTTTGTAGAATCCCAACTTATGTGCTTAATCATTCATCCGCAGATTGTCACCAATGTTGAGAGCTGTGTTCTTTCAAGTTCTTGCTTGTGTTCTTCAATTTACTTGCAGGGATTAACCTTCTTGGCGAGGTCAATCGGGTTGTGACACGGTTGATAACTAAAGGAGTCATGGTGCTAAGATTGCAGGGTTCGAGTTGCTGACTTGAAGCCAAATCGGTGTGTTTCACTCCGCCCAAAACGAGAGTTATCTTTACCTGAGGGAAGATCGGTCACCCAGGTCTCATCAATTGGTAATCAGAGCAAGGTTTACCATCAAGTCCACCCTTATCCTTGTTTTCGCCTTCATCCTAGAGTCCAAAAAAAACTAAAAAAATATTCCGCTGTCCTAGATCCCCTTTTCGCCTTTGCAGTTTCGTTTCAGATTGCCTTGTTCAGTTCGTGTCCATAGTCGAGTCTTGTTGCTAGTTTAGTTTGTGTTCTTAGTCGTAGTCAAACTGTACCATTGCTATGTTTGTCTTCCGCCGCTCGCGCCATCCACCTTTACACAGATCACAAGTCGATACCACCATTACTCGACTTGCCCCGCTAGCCGCCTTGTGTGAATTCACGCCCGCGAGCTGTCTGTGCCTTTTGCCTTGCATCGCAGCCCCTCTTGGATCCATCTGGCGATTACCTTTTGTCCTAGTCGCTGCTGATCTATCTGCCGAGTTGTGCCTCTCCGAAACCATACTTTGAGGTACCTCGAGTAAAACGGCATAGCTTTTCGCTCGGTGCTCCGTTTTGGCTCAAGTTTTTACAGCAGATTTGTTACATAGGGTTTGATAGACCCCAAACGACACTGTCGGTTTGGCCGTCTCAAAAAAATCAAAAAAATTAGGAAATAATTAAAAAATTGGTCTACAGTTTCGCACGCTTTTTGGCAAACGCATCTGATTTTCTGTAGACCAAATTTGAACTCCATAAATCCTGAAATTCTTGAGGTTCCATCTTGTGTTATCAGTATTTAGAGAAAAATATAAAAAAGCATATTTGAGAAAAATAAAAAGGATTAAAAGATTGAAAGTTTGAGCATCAAGTGCTATTTGCTTGTTCTGAGAGCTGTTTTCATTGTTATTTGTTTCAACTTGTTGTGCTACGCCTAGACACGTCTTAGCCATCAATTGTGACTTTTACTTTGGATACTTATTGAGCTTGGCTAATCTGTATTCGATATTTGCTAACCCTTGCTACCATATTTAGCCACCCAAAGCTGCTAACCTTGTACCATTTTAGCCACCCAAAGCTCCACATACTTTCTTCAGATCAGTACAGCGAAGACCCTTGCAATCTTGGTGCCATGACGCTGAAGCATATCTTGATTGGGAGATGACGGTAGAACAAAAATTTAATGCCCACCTTGTGCCTGACCAACATAGAGTTAGACAAGCTAGTAGTGGATTTAAAGATTTTGCTATCATATGGTGGACTGGTTTAGTTGCTGCAGGTCTCGCACCTAATACTTGGGAAAAACTTAAGGTTGCTATGCATGATAGATTTGTTCCTCCTTCTTACCATGGAGAGCTGCATTGTCAATTGATGCGTTTAGATCAGGGAGATCAATGTGTTCAGGACTACTATGGTGAGAATGAGGAGGACACTCTTGTTCGATTTTATTCAGCCCTGAGACGTGACATCCAGGACGTAGTTGATTATAAGGGCTTTCATACTGTCAGCTAGTTGTTACAGTTTGCTATGCTTGCAGAGAAGGAATTGCAGGGTCGACAGTTGCAGGGGCAGCAGGACAAGCGCAACACCCTCCAGACATCCTTTGTGCCACACACCACACCTGCGCATTCCGGGTTGCCCAAGGCTTCGACTTTGCGGAGAACTCCACCAGCGAGCCAAAAGACGACGACGAGCAGTTTTTCGACTATACCAAACAAGTCTTCCTCACATGCTGCAGATTCAGGTAAAAATGTTTATTCACAGGCACTAGCTCAGAGTTCCTCATTCGTTGCCTCCACGGGATGCACGTCTGGTATTCAGTGCCATCGCTGCCATGGCATTGGACAAGTGAAGAAGGATTGCCCAAGTCAGCTAGTATATTTGGCGACAGAGAATGGAGGTGACATCAGCACCTCCAACGTAGAAGACGATAAAGAGGAGGAGGGTGCTGCAGAAGACGTCGACCATCATGTCATTCATGGAGGAGACAACTCTTTGGGTTTCTTGAACATCTTTATTCAGCGTGTGCTCAGCACACAAGTTCAGCAACCTGAGAGGTTGCAAACGCCACAACTTGTTCTAGACTTTCTTCATCATCATGAACCGACGTGCACACATGATTATTAATGGAGGAAGCTGCAACAACTTGGTGAGTTCAAATCTGGTCAAGAAGCTTGGCTTGACCACATGACCACATCCACATCCTTACTACATTCAATGGCTTAATGACTCTGGTAAAGCAAAGGTAGCATACACTTGCAGAGTTTCCTTTTTCCATTGGTGCATATGCTGATTTTATTGATTGTGATGTGGTACCTATGTAAGCTTGTTCACTTTTATTGGATCGTCCTTGAGAACATGTAATGATGCTACACACCATGGTAGAAGTAAAAATTACACCTTCCTGCATAAGGAAAAGAAATTTACTTTGGTTCCTTTGACCCGTGCTGAAATAGTACAAGCTGATAAAGATAGAGCTGCTAGATTGAGTAAGGATGAATCTGAAAATAAGCAAGTTGCTAATTCCATATACCCACCTAAAAAGGAGACACCCACACATAAATCTGAGAGCGAGGGAATTAAATTAGGGTGTAGAGTTATGCTTGCAACAAAACGTGACCTTACTGAAATTTCTAAGGATGATGTTTGCAATGTTTTGTTATGCAAACAAGCGTTGTTTTCACTTGATGATATTGCTAGCTCTTTGCCTCCTGCGGTCACTAACATTTTGCAGGAGTATAAGGATGTTTTCCCAGCTGAGATCCTCCGGGGCTGCCACCTTTGAGAGGGATAGAGCATCAAATTGATTTGATTCCAGGAGCCTCTTTGCCAAACCGTGCCGCTTACAGAACCAAGCCTGAGGAAACTAAGGAGATTCAGCGACAAGTCGAAGACCTATTGGACCGTGGGTATGTACGTGAGAGCCTTAGTCCTTGTGTTTTGCCTATGCTTTTGGTTCCTAAGAAGGATGGTACATGGCGTATGTGTGTTGATTGTAGAGCCATCAATATATTACTATTTGATATCGTCATCCTATTCCTAGGCTAGACGACATGCTTGACGAGTTGTGTGGTGCTATAATTTTCACAAAGATTGACTTTTGTTGTGGTTACCACCAGATTAGAATAAAACTTGGAGATGAATGGAAAACAGTTTTTAAAACTAAATTCTTGTTGTATGAGTGGTTAGTGATGCCTTTTGGTTTAACCAATGCATCTAGTACTTTCATGCGCTTGATGAATGAGGTTTTGAGGGCTTTTATCGGTCGATTTGTGGTGGTTTACTTTGATGATATATTGATTTACAGCAAGTCTATGGATGAACATATGGATCACTTACGTGCTGTTTTTGATGCATTGAGAGCAGCACATTTGTATGCTAACCTTGAGAAGTGCATCTTTTGCACTTCGAGTCTCTTTTCTTGGTTATGTTGTTATTCCACAGGGAATTGAGGTGAATGAGACAAAGATTGAAGCCATTCAGAGCTGGCCACTGCCCCAAAATGTCACACGAGTGAGGAGTTTTCTTGGTCTTGCAGATTTCTACTGCCGCATTGTCAAGGATTTCAGCACCATTGTAGCGCCACTACATGCCTTGACGAAGAAATGGTTTACTACCTATTGTTTATAATGCGATTAGGAACCAATGAGAAGATCAACAAACAAATGGAGGAAGACTTGGAGGCGTCGAGGTCTAGGGAGGGTCGGCCAAGCTACATGGAGGCCCATTACAACTCGAGTTCGAGTCAACCTCGGAGTCTAGGAGCTGCTTTCGGTAAAACGGATGCACAGGCCACATACGGAGTCCAATTTTGGAGATCCACATATGGCTAGAAAGAAGATTTCATAGAGCTTCCAATGGTATTGGTTTGAGGTCCAAATTCATCCTGAGTTGTCAGAAATCATCCAAATAATGTAGCAGCCAGAATCTGTCCTAGTGCTGCGTCACCGCTTTTGGCCTTTGGTCCAGGGGTCGACCACGACTCTAGACTCTATTTTACAGTAGCCTCAACCACCATTAGGGTTTGTGTTTTGCTTTAGATTAATATTTCTTTGAACAGTCACCGTCTTCGGTTTGCAGAACCCCAACTTGTGTGCTTAATCATTCATCCGCAGATTGTCACCAATATTGAGAGCAGCGTTTTTTCAACTTCTTTCTTGTGTTCTTCGTTTGCTTGCAAGGATTGGCCTTCTTGGCAAGGTTAATCGAGTTGTGACACGGTTGATAACCAGAGGAGTCGTGGTGCTAAGATTGAAGGGTTTGAGTTGCTAACTAGAAGCCCAGATCGGTGTGTTTCACTCTGCCCAAAACGAGAGTTATATTTACCTGACGGAAGATCGGTCACCTAGGACTCATCACCCACCATGCCTTTGATAAACTAGCAGTGTCTAACATGGAGTTAACCAAGTCAGTTAACGTGCGGTTTTTCCTCTCAGCAACCCCGTTTGACTCGGGTGAATAGGGAAGCGTCCTCTCATGAATAATGCCATATTCCTCACAGAATTCATCAAACACTTTAGAAAAATATTTTCCACCACGATCAGACCTTAAATGCTTGATATTTCTCTCTAGTTGATTCTCAACTTTGACCTTATAGATTTTAAAGTAGTCTAATGCTTCAACCTTTGTTTGCAACAAATAAACATAGAAAAATATAGTCGCATCATCTATTAACATCATGAAGTATCTCTTTCCACCCTTTGTTAACACACCATTCATCTCGCAAAGATCATAATGTGTGAGTTCTAGTGGTGCCAAGTGTCTCTCCTCGGGTTCCTTGTGAGGCTTCCGAGGTTGCTTCGATTGCACACAACTATGACACTTAGAACCTTTGGCAATGGTGAAATGCGGAATTAAACACATGTTGGAAAGCCGAGACATCAAACCAAAATTCACATGACATAAACGTGAATGCCAAATGCTCGTATCATCACTAACATTGCCAAAAATAAGGTTCACGGACTTATTACAAAAATCAGCAAGAGAAAAGCGGAACAAGCCTCCGCAATCATAGCCTTTACCAACGAATTGTCCATGTTTCGACACGAAAACTTATTGAACTCTAACACTACTTTAAATCCATCCTTGACCAGGACTGAACCGGCTCATGAGATTCTCTTATTGATAGTGGAGACATGCTACACGTTCTTCAACTGCACGATCTTTCCCAAAGTAAACTTCAGAATTGACCATGCCAACACCATGAACAGAAGTATGTGACCCATTGCCCATTAGCACGGAGGAATCCCGGACGACCTTGTAAGAAGAAAACATAGAGATGTCAGCACACACATGAACATTAGCACCTGTATCAAGCCACCAACTTGTGGATTGAAAACTGAAAGTACGGAGTGTTGCCAATGGTCACTATGTTGATATCCTTAGGCACTTTAGCTCTGTTTCCCTTGTGGTCTGCACGATCTGGACAATCCTTGGAGAACTGTCCTAGCTCACCACAAGTAAAACACTTCAGCTCAGCCTTATTCTTCTTCTTCTTGAAGTAGTAGTCTTCATGGGCTTGTTTTTCCCCTTGTTGTTGTTGTTGTTGATATTGCCTGCACGTGAGAACTTCTGGACCATGTTAAGGCTGGACTGACCTTAATCTCCCTCCTCAGTAGCATCCTTATTCTGAGCCTTCTCTTTAACATCAAGACATACTATCGGGTTTTCAATTGATATTTCCTGTCTCTTGTGTTTCAGAGTTGTGGCGAAGCTCCTCCACGAGGAAGGCAGCTTTGCAATAATGCACCCAGCCACAAACTTGTCAGGAATAGGACACTTAAGGAGGTCAAGATCCTTGACAATGCACTGCACCTCATGCATTACATCTGGTATAGCTCTCCATGAGGTATAGCTCACTGCCTGCATCTGTTGCGTCATGCTTAGCAACCAGAGCATCCCACAGCGCCTTCACATATGTCTCTTCTACGTAGACACGGACCAGCCCATCACATAGATTGCTAATGATACATCCCATGAAGAGATTATTGGCATCGTCGAACTTTTTCTGGCTCTTCAGCAGTTAGTTCGCCCTCAGGCTTGCCAAGTCTCGTCTCCCAGATGTGCATAGCAGTAAACCAGAGGCGAACCTTTGATTTCTAGATCTTAAAGTTCACACCAGAAAACTTTTTTGGCCTCAGTGACTCAGCGAAACCAGCCATCGATAAATCGACAGATTGCCTATAATAAGATTATTGGATTATTGGAAATACAGGCAATTGTAAGTTTAAATTCCGAACTAGATTAAACATGACGATAAACAATCCTAGCATGCAATTCTCTAGCAAACTAGGCAGTACAAACAATGTAACCATGATCTTAGAAAACAATATTAAAATACAGTATATGTACTGAGGAACAGCCATAAGGAAGACGAACGGTGCAGTTGAAACGATGACGGCTCTGCGAACGGAGCGCAGCAGACGACGTTGCAGATGACGATACGCCACAATACCAGACTTGGAAGGAGGACGAGCTGTGGTGAAGACGTCTTGAGCAATCGCGCGTAGCACTTCCCAAAAATCTTATTCGCCCTCTCCTGGTGCAGGATCTTGAAGACAACTGGTTACGGATTACCTGCTCTCCCGTTTGCCGGTGCATGCCAGCGCTCGAGATGGAGTAGACTATGATGGCAATGCAGCGATGAGAAGTAGCAAAACCCTAACTTGTATAGACCTTCTTAGGAACTCCAAAACCTAGGGGATTCCCCATATAGGTTCTATGGTGCACATCTTCCATGAGGGAGGTGGTGTCTATTTATTGGGATGAAAACCCCAACACCCTCATCCATTAGCAATATGGGACTAATAGATGGCGTACCTCTCAAGTGCTAATGGGCTTTTGAGATTTACTTAGGATTATTCATATGGGCCAAGCCCAATAATCTAACAAGCATACACATCCATAATCACAACCACAATTAAATTGTAGCAACAAAGCATTTTGTAATTAAAAGTAGTATATGTTTTTGCATAACACTTTCCTCTTCATTAGGCAAAGGTTCGCTAGGCATAAAATCAATCGGTTCAAACACAAATTTTGTCTCTTTATCATTCTCACTAAATTCTCTTGGTGCACAATCGGCACACTAGGTTTACAATATATACGATCTTCTAATACATACCTTTGGCCAACTACTTTAGATACTGTTACATTTGTTACAAATAAGTCTACACCAAATCTAAGGATAACTAAGGCCAAAGATACCTATCGATTCCCTGGTTTGTTACACAGAATATCTAATAGGTACGGCCAGGGGTGGCAGCTGACGCACCATCTATAACATTCCTGAAAGTTTTCCTTTTCGAAAAATATGGATTTCAAAATTTTGGTGTGAATTGTGCAATGATTTAAATTTTGCTTAAGGTCAAATTCTTTCTCTCATCTAACATTCCTAGCAAACAATATTTTATTTAAGGACAGATAATTAGAGTGGCATTTGGATTTCTATTTGGCTTTAGTTGGATTTTATTTGAATTGTTTTGCTTCTAAATTTGAATTATAAATTCAAATTCAATCCTATGGGCTATACTCACTTCTGGGCCTACATCTAAACCCGGCCCAACTCTTACTCTCTCCCTTCTCTCTTCTTTTCCCCGTGCTGGGCCGCCTCTTCTCTCTTCTCCATGCTAGCCCAGCCCAGCTCGTCTCCTTATCTTCCTTCACGCCACGGCAATAGGTGGACCCCACATGTCAGCTGCATGCCCAACAGTGTCGTCTTCCTCCTCACGCCATCACTCACGGGATTTGCGTGACCCCACTCCCACACACACGCCTGAGCTCAGGACCACGCCTCCTCCCGCCTCGTCCGAGCTGGCACCTACCCCTTGCGCAAGCCAAGCCCCTGGGACCATCTAGATGCCGCGGCGCCCACGTTTCCTTCACCGCCATGCTCCCTCCATGCCTCGCCACCGTTGGATCAAACGGATTTGCACCGTACAATGAACCCAACAGCATCTGAGCACCCTAGGCCACAACTACCCCTTGCCCACGCCTACAAGTAACCAGCCATGCCTCCTATTCGAGCTTAATCGCTCTCACGGGGTCCATCCCCTTTCTGCCACCGCCGCTGCAGGGAGGAGCTCCGCAGCTGCCGTGGGAAGACAGAGGAGGGGAAGGGGGAAGAAGGAAGAAGAGGGGAAGAGGAGGACCACCGCTGCATGGAGGAGCTCCGCAGCCACCATGGGAAGATAGAGGACCATGCCAAGCCGAACAACGACGACTGCCACGGAGTACCCGACGACGCCTCTTAACGCGTTCGCCGCCGTGAACGCCGATGTCAACGATGACTGCTGCTCCGAGCCGGCACTGCATCACCTCACCGCTGCCTAACGTCCGCCCTGCCTCGACTCTCTCTTCGCAGGCCCTTAGGTAAGCCACCTTACCTGACCCGCCTTATTAGCCCGCGCACAAGGAAGACACTGGCACTGGCCTGCTGCGCCACGCACGCACACGCACGCTGCACGGAACACACGCATGCATGTCGTTGCGAACGCGCGCATTGCCGGCTAGTGGATTTGCCTTTGTGGCAATCCATCGAAACACCCAGATCGCACAAACTTTTCCCCAATCGATGTTAAATCTGGATCACACACGACTGGCCACACAGGCCACAGCCGCACCGGATCGGCGCAGCCGCACCCCAATCCGGTGGACATGGTTCACGTAAGCCGCACACACGGTCACGGTGCACCACGCCATGCGCACTGGCGTGCCAAGGCGAGCCGCTGACAAGCGGGGCCTACCGCCTAGTGGGCCCACCTGTCAGGTTGACTTGGTCTTGGCTGACGCTAGCCGGGCCCACACTGACGTCATTAATCTTGGACCCCTTAGCTGACGTCACCGCTTGCGGCATGCTACTGTCAGCGGACCCCAACGTGCGCTCTGGGATACCACATGTAGCTATCTGGTTTTTCCCGGGTTTTATTCTTTTTGGGAAATTTATTTACTTATTTCAAAAAGGGTTTTAAAACTTAGCAAATTCATAACTAATTCATTTCTAGTCAAAAAATTATGAAACCAGTTTCTATAATTTTCTAAAAATATGAATAACATCTTGGGAGGATGTTTTGAAGTTATTTGGACCTTCCACCTTGTAGTTATTTGGATTTCTTTGCCACAAGCCGTAGGATTATCATATCTTCCAAATTCAGGGGACGTCGACGGGGAGCAGCTGATTGAGGAGCCGGCCGGGATTTCGATGACTACCACCGTCTCTAGGTTCACACCCATTCCCATCTCTTGAATGCCCATTAGGCATTTGCTATTAGATTGCTAGTGCTTGCACGTGATGACTATACTTGATGATTAGCCATGCATAGCCTTTTATAGCCTAAACCTTGATGGACCTACCACCATTATATACTTGAGATATGACGCTTTGATGTGCATGCCTTGTGTGGGATTGGTAGATATCTCTGTGTGGGTGTGTGAGGAAAACTAAGAAGGAGTATGGTGATTTTCACCTTAGTATGTCCTTACCGGTGCGGGTATTTATAACAACCCGACCTAGGCCTTCGGGGAGCCAAGGGTGAGCTTCTGAGTAGCCTTGTGTTGTGCTTTTGGCAGGCACGTTGTGAATTTGTGATTATGATTGGGAGCTAGGAGTATGGCGGTTACATGTGATGGTAGCGGTTGTGGACCACTGAGGCGGATATGCCTTTGGGACGATGACACCCGTACTGGCACCTGAAACCTTGTTGACTGATCTTATGATCTCTATGCCATACGCACACAGCTTGCTTTTGTGGGAGGAGTACTAGCTAGCCTTTCTCAGAGGGGCAATCAAGACTGTTGCGACCATAGTGTGGTATTTGTGTCGGGGGGACTGGATGCATCCTTACACCCCCCGATCAGTGAGCTATCCCCTGACTGGCCCTCTTGGGGCGTCTTCATAGCTCTTGGGGGCAAGCTTAGCATGCCGAAGCATCTCAAACCCGAGGGACATAGGAGGGTGTCGTTTCTGGTTAGGAGTTATAAGTTGTGGGGTTGTGTCTCAACCGGTTGATAACGCCGGTTTGCAGCCCGAGTAGGGTACATGCGTACAAGCTCTGCAGAATCTTATGATCCATTCATATAGCCATGACTCGGTCGCGGAAAGCGTGGTGTTAACTGAGCCGGTCCTAAATTTTTTTAGTATTGCTTTCTCTTCCCCTATAGGTGAGTGTGTGATATCATAAGTTGATGGTGGGGAAGAGGGAGGTTGAGCTCCGCTTCTGTTGTGTCCATCTGTACCTATTGAGATGCCAGGGATTGGTAGCCCATGCATCGCCGAGAGTGGAGGTGTTGTGTTGAGAACAGGACCTGGTGAGGCCAGGATGACCCGACTTGTGGTAAAAGAGGGATATGGGGTGATTATACTTATTGTTGCTGCCCACGTAGGAAACCACTATGCATTCCTTTGCTATATTCTTATCCTTTAGCAATAGGGCCACCTCAAGCTTGCGTACGGATGGTGATGTGAACCTATTCCACTCATTGAGAGCAGCTTGTGAGTATGCAAGGTACGAGTCCGAGCACCGAGTTCAACCACGATGGATAGTATGACTAGGTTGGAACTGCGCTCAGGAGATTGCCTATGGAGAGAAGATCACCCACCAGAGGCTTCTTGCTAGCTTTAGCGGCGCTACTTTCCTTTATGTTGCATGTAGCCCATGAGGCCTTGTACTTATTCCAAAGACATGTACTAGTATTTATATTATGACCTGATGTAATCAAAGGAATGATTGTGATATTCTTCTGAATGAGTTTTGTACGTGGTAGCAATGTTTTCTAGGACTATCGCAATGGTACAGGAAGTCGGGCTCTTGTTATTGAAAGTCCGGTTCATTTCAGTTGGTATCAGAGAGTCATCCTTGACCGTAGCTCGCAGCCCTTAGAAACGGACGATAGCAATAAGGACTCCGAAACATTCTTTTTGACATATACACATGCCTTGAAATATTTTTGCATTACGTTCATCCCTTAACCCCTTTTAAAAACTCTTCCTTACTAGCGCTAATACCATTCTTCGTAACCCTAGGACAAGGATGGAGTATCGTGCATGGAAGGTGTTCGAAAAAGATCGAATGGAGCATGGGGGGCTTCGCTCTAACTACTCCAGGAGATGCTGCCAAGGACAGGGCTGAATACAGTGTCCGTCTACAAGGGCCAGAGTTCGAGAGCCTGGCAGACTGCCCAACAGACTTCACTCTTACCATTCCTGACTAACCCCAGCGTCCCGGAGTTCAAGCAAGTCCAGATCTTTGCTAGGGAGCCTAGCCTACCAGAGGCAGTTCAGGCAGTAGCACGGCGAGCTTTGCGTGAGTGCACCGCCACCTCACGGATAAGCTTGTTAGCACCCCTACCAGTCACCTGCCTAAAGCTTTGCGAGGCCCCAGCGTCTACGAGGAGGAGTTACGCCAGATCGAGCATGGACGTCGCTTCCAAGTCTGACGAAAGGCTCCACGTCACCTCTTTCAACGTAAAGGCCCAAGATAGCGAAATTGAAAGGTTGGATGTGCAGGTCTACTTTTTGGGGCAAGATATGGATGCCACATACACCATGTAGGGCCGTCCGAAGAGAAGCTGAAAAGGCCGAGACCACGATGTACGTCATGAACCGTCAGATTCAGAGACTCGAAGTGAGGTTGATCCAAGAATGGAGCCCATAGGGAGAATGCTGAGAGAGAAGCCGCCATGGAGTTAGCAAGAGCTAAGGACTTAAAGATCAACTGGAAGATAAGGAAAGAGTTATTAGGGCCAAGGATGCATTCCTTGCCGATAGGGCGGATACCATGGATGCGTTGGGGCGACGAGTTTTTTTAAGAAAGAGGAAACAATCAAGATGCTCATGAAAGGAGAACCCCAGCACCTAATAGCCTAAGTTCGAGCCCTGGAAGTGTCAAAGAGAAGCTTCCCACAAGGAGGGTCTCGTCCGCAGATCAGGACGCCGATCCATGCCCCGTTCTAAGAAGCTCTAGTCACCATGAGTATCGTCATGAGTCAAGTCTATCATGAGTCTGTACCTTTGGTTTTTTCCCGTCTTGAGCCTTGTTAGAGTCACCCTTCATGAGCCATGCATTGGTAATGAAACGATTTGTGCATGAGACCTCTGAGTTTAGGGGTACCTTGGAGGTAGGGCCTATATTTATATATCATGTATTGCATGGTGATTGTTTCTTGCATTTTCTCTATGTGTGTTGGATTATATGTACCAACTATTTTCATTGCTTGTATGTATACTCCAGATTTTGATGGGACTGAGTGACTAAACCCATGTCAACCATCTCAATGGATCCATGGGCAGGATGTACAACCGATGGTCGAGTCGTCTGATGGAGCGGCTCGAGGAAAGCAGATGAGGGCGTCGCAGCTCCCAGACGTGGGAGAGCTGGACGCGGCCGCCCGGCACCGGTGGATCCCGCCCCTCCACGAGGCCGAGCCCGTGAACCGGGGAGAGCTGTACCACAGCCAGAGCTAGGTCGAGACGTCTCGAACAGGGAAACAAGCAGGATGAAGCTGAACTTTAGCCGAACCCCGCAAAGCGCCAGAGGAACCAGGGACTAGTACCACCGCCACCAGTGCCGCCGACAATCACCGAAGCCATGATGATGCAGACACCGGCAATGAACCGCATGGCAGAACTGTTGGACCAGCGCTAGGGGATGAACCTGTGATCGTGCACCACAGGGAAGATCTCCAAAGGAAGATAGAAAGGATTATCCGGCTAAAGGCCCTGACTTTTGACTACTCCCCAAACCCGCTGGATGCAGTGAACTGGCTCAAGGTAATGGAAAGCAAGCTGGATCTGACTGATTGTACTGATGAGAAGTGCATAGCTATCGCAGCTCACCAGATAACTGGGTCAAGCCAAGGCTTGGTGGGAGAGCTTCTGTGAGACTCATCCCAACCCCATAGGGATCACTTGGGACGACTTCTACACAGCCTTTAGGGAGCACCACGTCCCCGAGCAGCTCATGATTCAAAAAAGCTTAGGAGTTCCGGAGCATGACACAGGGAACGATGAGAGTGGATGAGTATGCACAACACTTTATTAGGATGATGAGGTATGCTCTAGATGATGCAAACACCAAGAAGAAGAAGGTATTTAGGTTTCAGCAGGGCTTGCACAAGGGACTATGTTAGATCTTGTCAGGGACTGAGCACACGACTCTACGCAACCTGATGAACCGAGCAATCGCAGTCGAAAGAGAAAAGCATGACTTTGAGGATAGTCTGCAAGTGAAGAAGAGGAAGGCAAAGCCTTTACACCATGACCAGCAGACTCAGAGGCCGAGGTTTAGCCAGAGTAGCTAGCAGAGAGGAGGTTTTCGCACAGGAGGTCGCAATTTTGGCGGACAGAGCTCGGGAGGAGGATCCACATACTCAGGTGCCAGGAGCACCAGTTACCCCTAGCCAGGGAGGAGGAAGGCTTCAAGAGACAGCAGTCAACCTAGAGCATAGGTTATGGCGGAGCACAGATTACTTGCTCCTCATGCGGCAAGCCGAGCCACAAGTCCTATGAGTACCTAGACAGGAGAGGCGTAGCTACAAGGGCCAAAGTTCCAGGTTCCAGCTTGAAGGGTACACCAGCATAGGCCAAAACCCAGTAGACAGAGGTCCGACGTCGGCTCCACCATATTACGGAGGAAGAAGCCCAAGGGTGCACCCGACGTTGTACTTGGTGAGTTTTTGGTTAATGGTGTTTCCGTATTGGTTTTGTTTGATTCTGGAGCCACTAGTTCTTTCGTTTCTTCAGAGTTTCTGAGTTGCAGTCTCTCCCCGCCGAGGTACGAGCGAAACCTATAGTCACGGCTCTCCTGTAGGAGATCAGAGGTGCACACTAGTTTGGAAGGGAGTCCGGATGATCATGAGTGGCTGTGAATTCCAAGCTGATTTTAGTGTGGCTGATTTGAGTGTGCTGAAGTCGGATGGAATTCATGTGATACATGGAATGGACTGGTTGACTGCTCATAAAGGACTAATTTCATGTTCGCCAAGGCTAGTGACAGTCTAGCACCCGTAAGTTGGGGAAGGTGGAGATTGAACCACTCAAGTCAAGTGAAGTATCTCAGCTATGCAACATGATGGAGAAGACGGTGGCCGATGTGCCAGTGGTGTGTGAGTACCCGGATGTCTTTCCTGACGACTTTCCGGGACTGCCACCTGACCGGATATTGAGTTCGAGATCAACCTTGAGCTCGGGATGTCGGTTGATGAGCTTGAAGAGCTGAAGAAGCAGTTGCTAGAATTGAAGGACAAGGGGTATATACGCCCGAGTGCGTCACCCTGGGATTCGGCCGGTGCTCTTTGTGAAGAAGAAAGATGGGTCGATGTGGATATGCATAGATTACTGCTTTGTCAATACAGTGACCATCAAGATCAAGTATCCTTTGTCTCGGATTGATGAAACTGCATGATCAGTTGAAGAGAGGGCTAAGGTCTTTAGCAAGATGATATTAATCTGGGTTCTATCAAATGAAGATCCGACTGGCTGACGTTTCCTAAGACAACCTTTGTGACAAGGTATGGCCAGTACGAGTTCACAGTCGTTTCTTTTGGACTAACAAATGCTCGTCTCTAATTCATTGAATATGATGAATAAGGTGTTCATGGAAGAGATGGATTGTTTTGTGATGGTATTCATTGATGATATCTTAATATACTTGAAAACTGCTGAAGATCATGAAAAGGCACTTGAGAATTGTAATTGAGAAATTGAATGAGACAGAACCAACCTCTACGCAAATATCAGCAAGTGTGAGTTTTGGTGAGAGAAGGTGGCATTCTTGGGTCACGTGTTGTCAACCGAAGGAGTTGCGGTCGATCCAGAGAAGGTCATGGCGGTATCCTAAATGGCAGAAGCCTAAGAACGTTCCGAGATCAGGAGTTCTTTGGGTTGGCAGGCTATATCCGAGATTCATTGAAAACTTCTCGAGAATTTGCCAAGTCCGATGACAGGGCTATGAACGAACAATGTGCCATTCAAGTGGTCAGAGAACTGTGAAGCAAGCTTCTAAGAGTTGAAAAACCTGACTCACCACAGCCTCGGTCTTAACTCTTCTAGATCTCTATGGTTAGATAAGTGTGAAGCAAGCTTCCAAGAGTTGAAGACCCAACTCACCACTGCCTCGGTCTTAACTCTTCTAGATCTCAAGAAGGACTCATCGTGTTTTGTGATGCTTCGAGGCAAGGTTTTGGGTGTGTTGCCATTGCAAGAAGGGAAGGTTGTGGCCTACGCTTCTCGACAGTTAAGGAAGCATGAAGAGAACTACTCTACGCATGACATTGAGCTGGCAGCGGTTGTTCGTGCTTTTGAAAATATGGAGGCATTACCTGATTGGCCATAAGTGGATGGATCGGACTAGCTACCAAACCTACCATGATACTTTTGAGGGCCAGGATTATGACTGTTGAGGCGAGAGCGACACGGAAGGGCGACCAAGGGTATTGTGAAGGAGATGCCCCCGGCGCCGTCGCCCTCACCCTGGTTGCCACGGTTGCAGTCGCATGAAGGACCATGAGGTCATGGGTGGAGACGGCGATGCTGGATCAAGATGATCTTCATGACGGGATCAAAGATGATGAAGACACCGGTTTCACCGCAGCCTGCAATGCTGTTGCCGTGGGCGAATCCATGAAGGAGACATCCTGCAGCCGGAGCACTGCATCGCCGACGATGGATACATCATAGAGGTACACACATCTTATTGATGAAGATATGCATGGGCAAGACTTGCAGGTTTTTCCACGAGGAAGACACTGCCTATGCAAGCAAGCGATGTACATGTAGAATCGAAAATCCTTTGACAAATACAGAGGCACATAACACGCAAGATCAGAGGAGCTATGTGAAGATTTCTGGAATGAGATTGGATTCCCCAAAGGGACCAGATGGTGGGAGATAATCAAGTCACAACCAAGGTAAGCCACGATTCATCTACTTCTCAACTGGAGGCTGCGACGAGCCGAGAAATTTCTCCAGCAACTGTCAACTCACAACCTTGTTCCAGACCAAAAGGATGTAGATCTTCCCACGCCGTAGTTGTTCATTTACCCTTGGAAAAGGTCCTCTCCCCGATCGACGACCAGACGATGGTGCCAACGTTCACAGCGTTTATGCCGTCGGAACGATTCTCCGGATCGGTTTGCCGTAATCAATGGGACATCCAAAATTCGAAATCCATCGTGGCACAGAAACAGGGAGATGCTAATTACACGGGAGACGCTAAGGGCAAGTACATTGCTACATGTCAGCGGTCTCATATGTTGGCTCATGCAAGGCCACATAGATTTTTTATGAGGATGCGGAGAGATATAGGAGGAGAGAGAACCAGTGGGTTGTTTCGTGAGGCAACCACCTGATAGGCTAAAATTGTAGGACAGGAGACGACTTTCTCACCATTGTATGAGTTGTTGCCATAACAACTCACAAACATTCTTCTTTTTCAATTATGCATTATTATGAGACAACATAAAAGACAACCCATTGCATGAGTTACCTATTAATATCGCCTCAAGATGACATGGTAAATGCATGAGACCACCTATTAGACGACACCAATGTACCTGCCCTAATGACACGAGCAAAACAATATGGACTATCCAGATCAGACCTGTTGCAACGCAAGGGCCCACCAAGCCCATATTGCCCAAAGCTGCCGCTCTAGCACCTGGGGTGCAATCTTCCCATCTGAACGATGCCGCCGCCATAGCTCGACCTCGACCCACCTAAGCCGAGATGGCTGGGCGACAGCCGCCGCAATCACACAACTTCCACCCTTCACCGCCACAGCGCGATCCACCATCCAGCGCAATGTGCACCCGGCAGACACAGGCATGAGCATTGGCAACCTGGTCCAAATCATCCCCCTGATGGCCATGGAAATGGACCTGGAAGGCGTGGACAGGGGCTAGGTCATGATGGGCCTGGTGCAGAACTTGGAGGACCTGGTCGTGGCAAGGGGCCACAACAATGCTACCAGGCACGGATGCATCACGACATGGCCGGGATGCTCCTGCTGCTGCAGCACCGGCACAACATGCATGAATGCTCCCAGATCAGAGGTAATACGGCAAGCAACAACGGTAGATCAAGGGGCTATCAAGGCAAAAAAAACCTAGGTCCCCATACTGTTGGAGATGTAAGTGTAGTGGCATGCAGTAGATGATTGCAAAGCAGACCAATGTCCCATTGTCAAGATGCCAACAGCCGAATGCTAGCTTGTTTGGTTATGGCACGAACGATATGTGTTTTTCTGAGAATGCCGGATTTTGGATTAGTAAAGCTAGAGGTCAGATCAGATCGTCTCTGCTCTGGTAAAGTGTCTGGTTGTAAACTTACGACCAAGTGTGTTCAGACTGAGCTTGTTAAGCTTACGAGCAGACTAGACTGGGAGGCTTCTACCACATGGTGAGGATCATTCTAGTTGCCTCCTTCATATGAGGCAAACTCATAGCGAGATGGCAGACATTGAATTTTGGTTAAGAATAAGGTGTAACACTGACAATTACAGAATGGCAAAACAGTAGTAGATGTTACTCCTGCTTATATCATTGGATAGGTCTGGTCCATAAACCGGGGTCTCATGCTTGGAGCACTACCTTGCAATTTGGCTTTGGGTATTGTGTTGGAGCTACACATAGAGGTTGAACATGCTATTAACTGGAAGAAGTGATTATTCGGTTTTGGTAGGCGTGCGAATAGAGGCAATTGCCTTACACACACATCTTTTGTTTGGTAGTGGTTAATATACATCACCCTTATGTTGGAACAAAATGATTTTGTACCAGCTATGCCTCCCATGGATAAAGATAGAGGGAGCCGATAAAGAATGGTCCCTGCTAACAGCTGTGACCCCAAGATAGCATGTGGCAAAAAAAGCAGAAAAGTTGTCGGGCATCAAGTGTATACGACCTACCCCAAATTCAGACGGGTCCAAACGCAATGCAGATGCACAGTCGTGATGGTAGTACACCGTTTGGAGAGAAATCTAGATCGATACCAACCTGCACGTCCCATTTTTATATGGAATGGAAGATGATTCCAGTCTCTTATGCGGATACACCATAGAGCATCGTCTGCCAAACATTGTGATACTCGTTTGTGACGGCACCAGGGTGCAGACTTTTTTAGGTCAAAAACTTGGCTGAGCTTCAGATTGGATAGAATTATATCACGTTTCAACAAGAGATAAAACATGCATGGAGGTTAACTCTAGTCCGCTTCTGCACTTTAAATGTAGGATCACAAGTGAGCTTCCACCCTCGCAATGCCAAGAGTGCAGGTCTGAAGCGCCTCTGTTCCAGCAAAGGGTCTGGAAGTGTTGCAGTGGATCAGATGTTCTTTAGGGGAGCTCGACTGATGCGAAGCAGTGCACACGAATCTAGCATTCGAACAGAAATTGCCACAGCAGGGATGGCGCACGACAACCATTAGCGTTGGTGCCTACATTGGAGACAATGGGTGCGATGGGTGCAAACTCGACCCCTAGGCGCAATGGCCTCAAAAAGAGACCACCAAGTACGCGCAAGATGACAAACCCACCATCGTCTAAGTCGCATATGCCATCAGGTAGTGTCTCTACGAACCCATGGGTGGGTCATTTTACTATGAGGCAAAAGAAAAAGCGTACGAGCTAACACCTCTCTTTCTGTTGATGGAATGTTCCAGCAGATGAAGACATGTTTCTCAAGGCAATGAAGCAAACAGTGGCACACAATTTGGATGGACCCTTGGAGTACAAGACGGTGGTGGATCATAAATCACCACACTCGCCTTCCACTCCGTATCATACAATGATGGGTACGTCCAATCACCCTCTACGATTTGAGTTACTAATATACCTAATGATAGATGTGCTGCAAATTTGAAAAACTTGGGGTTCCTTTTAGGTAGCAGTAGTGAAACAGTAGATATATCTATTAATACTTTGAAAAGGATTGAGTTTGATCGCATGAACGTAACTCCTAATTCAAAAGGGAAAAGTAAACATAATCAAACTTGTAATGATGATCCATTTGAGGCAAGTGATACTAAGACACTGAAACATGCATCCCTTCTAGATCTTAGTGAAACATATCTCAGACTTTGGATACGATGATACGGACTTCGACGCAAGAATATGTGATCTTATGGTTGTCGATCATAAATCCAAATCTAGTATAAAAAATAGTAAAGCCTGTAAGAGGCATAAATCTAAAAAAAGAGTTTCTACATAAAGGTTTTTATTGGAATAACAAAGGTCTCTCAGACTTGGCTAAATATCGATATATAGCTGACACAATTAAAGATAACAATTTAGACTTTGTTGCTGTCATGAAAACTAGTAAACAAGATATGTCGAAAATGAATCTTACTAGACTCTCCGGTGGGGCAGATTTCGTTTGGCACAGTCTGCCTCCACGTGGACGGTCTGGTGGTATTCTCTTAGGTGTAAATGCTGCCGTGCTAGATTTATGACTGATTGTGTGGAAGGGGAATTATATTAAGTTCCATCTCCGCAATAAAATGATAAATTCAAATGGATACTAATGGCAGTTTATGGTCCAGCTCAAGATGAATTTAAATCAAATTTTTTAGCTGAGCTGGTTCGATCGTGTCAACAAAATCCTCTACCTACTCTCATAGGTGGTGACTTTAATATCATGTGAGGATAGTAAAGAGAAGAAAAACATAATTTAATAAATGTTGATCTTAGGGAAATCGATTTAACGAGAAGACAATTTACTTGGGCAAATTCTCTCCGAGATCCGACCTATGAGAAATTGGATAGGGTTTTAATGTCAACGGAATGGGAGTTTAAATATCCGCTGGTGACCGTACGAGCTCTAGATAGGGGCATATCGGATCATACACCATTGATATTGGATACTGGAGCACTGGATTACACATGGGTACAACTCAGCAATTTAAAATGGAGCTGAGTTAGTTTTCCCGTGAGGATTTCTAGGACAGGGTTGTGGAAGTTTGGAATAAGCTGGTGCTAGAAAATAATTCAGTACAACGCTGGAATAAAAAGATGAGTGCACTTCGTAGACATATTCATGGTTGGGCATCTCATAATAATGGTGTGTACAAGGAACATAAATCCTCCCTCAATCCACTATTATTGATTTTAGATATTGCCGCTGAATGTAGAGAACTAACGGGAGCTGAGAGAGAGATCAACTTGCAGAAGCAATAGATCATTTGTCTAAGCTTCTTCCGGAGGAGGAAAATAAAAATATTATCAGCGGGCGAAAGCAACTGATATTCTTTAGGGGATAATAACACTAGATATTTCCAATGATTGCAAATGGGCAGACATAGGAAGAAAATAATCTTCTCTCGAGATCATGAGAATGAGAAGATTGAAGGACAGGAAAATGTCAAGAATTATATTACCTGATTTAAATAAATTGTTTGGTGCCCCTGAAGATAATTCTTTTACGCTAGATGAGTCTAGAAACGATGATATAACCTAAGGTCACGCAGGCAGAAAATGCAGTGTTTGCGATGGAGCATAATAAAGCACCAGGTCCCGATGGGTTCCTATATGGTTTTACCAAAAATCCTAGGAAATCATTAAAGAAGATTTGATTCAAATATTCCATGACCTTCATGCTGGGTGGTCCTCCCACTTTTTCTACTACATTAATCCCAAAAGTTCAAGATGCGAATCGAATTCAACAATCTAGACCTATATGCCTACTATATTTGAGCTTCAAAATTTTCACGAAAGTAGCTACTAGTAGAAATAAACTCGGTCGCAGACCACATAATTAGCCCACTCAAACAACGTTCATGAGAGGATGCAACATCCCGAGGGTGTCGTTGTCTTACATGAGACCATACATGAGCTACACCAAAAAAAAAACAAAATGAAGTTATTTTAAGATTGATTTTGGAAAAAAAAACCTATGATAAAATAAGATGGCCATTTCTAATGCAAACACTACGGATGAAGGGTTTCTCAGCCAAGTGG